>CM046030.1:58821273-58871292 GCA_025215565.1 Flaveria ramosissima
AAAAAAAAAAAAAACCATTAATTTTAAACTCACAAAAAACATGAAGTAGATTACTCTATAATTAAACAAGAAGGAAATGAATAGTATGCTTATTTGTTTTTGTATGTTAGGCCACAATATTTCTTAAATTTGCACTTTGTCCTCTCTCAACAGTGTAGTTTTTTTCTTAAAAGGTTGGTGATAGTGATAGATCATAGATTGAATCCAATAACAACTTTATATTTAAAGGTTGTGTGGGATAAGAAATTCAGGGTCTATATTTGTGTTAAAAAATAATAAGAATAAAATCATCTTTTTCATTTGGTTGAAAATATTAAAAGATGTCAATTATTTTTTCATTCTTAAGAAAAATATTATTCTCTAAAATTTTTATATTAAATACACATATATATAATTATATATATATATATATATATATATATATTATATATATATATATATATATATATCTATATATATATCTATATATATATGTAAGAAACAATGTATGATTTTATTTGTATCGAACTTTTAACACATGTCATGGTTTATAAATAATGCTTTTGTCGGTATACAAACAACTTTGATACGATAACAATACCATAGTGGACAATAATAAGCGTCATTTCACGTCGATAGCGAGTGATGTCCGCCGCGAAGCGCGGAAGATAAATCTAGTTTAAATTAAAGTACATGTCATTTAAAAAAAGTCAGCTCCAATTGGACTGGCTTTTATATATCATATAAACATGTGGCCCAGTACATAAATCGCACTCCAGAAAAGCCCAAATAATATTATTCCTTCGGCCCACGAACTCTATTATTCCCCCTTTTTGCCATCATCGTTCTGACGATCGAATCGGAGTAAGCATGGGATACGTACTGAGGGTGAGGTTCGCGTCGTTCTTCGCCGGAGCTGCGGTGGCGTCGGCCGCCGGATTTTATTATCTTCATAAGGACTACAAGATTGCTCATCAATCCATGTCTCAACAGGTATGTTGTTTGCCCTTTTCATCAATGCTTTTGTACCATTCAATTTGGTTGATACAGCTTTTGGATCCCCATTTGGGTTGTAGTGTTTGTTTAGATTTCATAGAATGATCTCGTATTTTAGCCTGATTGGTAAATGTTGGTGCTTTCATGATGTGATTGCGTGTAAGAAGTTTAATTTCGAAACCCTAGGTAATGCATTGTAAAGATTAGGGAGAAGTGTTTGATATTATACGGGCAAGGACCTGATGGTGTCTATCTTGAATAATGCATTAGATTATGATGTTTAAAAACATGGGGATAACATTGTAGTAGGCAGACTGAATGTGAGTTATTTTTATAGAATGGATTTATTATTATTTTTTGTATGGATCAAGTTCTTCTTTATAATTGAAGATGAATTTATGAATTTAGCAAATTAGTGTGTTGAGCTGCTCTTGTTAAAGAATAGCAGGCTTGCACGGATTGTGATGTAAAGGTGTTGTTGTTGATATGGTGAAGATGATATTGTTGCTCTCTTTCTGAGTTTTAGTCTTATAGAATGAATTCAGTAGATGCTGATGATCTGCTTTGAAATAGGGGCTTTTTCCCAAAGTCTGGGGGTGTTCATAAACTGTTTGGAAACTGCCCAAACCAAAGCTAATTTAGTCTGTTCAGCTGGTTTGAAATAGGAGGTCTGATACCATGTAATTTGAGAGTAATTGAAATGGGGAAAAGTTTTTGATTATGTTGAATGAACATTAATCGCAAAGTCATTAGCTATGTATACAGAAAGAAAATGGTTTGGAAAATGGATTTAATGATTTGGCTGAAGATTTGGATCTTGGAACTGGTCGTTTAATGTTTATTATATATGTGTGTATGGTAATATTCGATGAATCATCCCATCATCTTTAAATATTAAGTACAAATTAACAACTTTGAGAAAAATAAAAAAGGAAAATGCTGCAACCAGGCACCAGCCCAATCGAGCCATTTTTGTGTGATTTGGCTGGTCCGGCCAACCCACCCAGTTTGCTTTCCCGTTTTCCAAAACCACAATTACTCCTTCAGCCCAAATATTTCATCAAAACCAGCTTAACTGTACCAGGAACACCTCTATATTGAACATTTAGCTTTAGCAATAAATAAAGTCTTGAAACAAGTATAAATGTAGAATAACGAAGATCACTATATTTTCTTTGAAGTCTGATCTTGTTGCTCCGTAGCATTGTTAAGTTTGTGTCTTCTTCCCTATCATTTGTTGACTTTAGGTGTATTATGATTTTTTTATTGGTTTTCTAACGAACTCCTATATTTTTATGGGTATTGCTGATTGACGTTCTAATCCTTGTGAAGGAACTTCCATACAAGTAATTTTATAGTTGTGACACAAATTTTGTGTTTCTGTTACTGGTTGCAAACACTATCAAGGCCGAAATAGTCCATTTGCAAAGCATGATTATGCTGTTGTTGTGAGCTTGTGAAATCTAGTTTTTGAGTTTGTATTATTTTACATTAGGTGGACTACTAAAGGCTTCCTGTGCTATTAGTTCATTGTCATAGGTGGATTTTACATTTGTACACAAGTCAACTGCTTAGTCTTGACTGTTTAAGTTACATGGCATGATACTTTAGAAGTTTAGGCGGATGTTTTCTTGTTATTTGTCACATTCTTGTTTTCCAATCATTTAGAGTGTTCACAACATCACAACTCATCCTTTCCACAAACAGTCCTAATCAGCATGCCACATTAGCTTTCCACTCACCTCCACCCATTCTTCCCACAAACATTTTTTACCCCAACACTATCCTTCTCATAAACACCTTTATTTTTCCACCTCACATTTTCTTTTTTTTATTTACTTTAAATAAAGATATTTAAATTATTATAAATATATTTAATTAAATAAAATAAAAAAAACGTAAAACAATAAAATAAAAACTACCATAAGAAATTAATAGATAAAAACAATAATAAAACTACTCTCTAATCCCCCTATTCGCCCAGAGATGTTATATTAAATCGTTCCACAATGCATGGTGTGCGTCCTGGTGACGTAAGCTTCTAAATATCTGTAGGTGTGTTTCAAATGATGGTGGTGCCCCGTTATTGTAACTTTCTGGCTCTGGTTTTTGCTCTTCACGCGACCAATTAGTTATGGAATCTCCTTCATCTTCTACAATCATATTATGTAATATAATACATGCATGCATTATATCACCTAATACCGGTAAGTTCAAGGATCTTGCTGGGGATCTTATCATTGCCCACCTAGCTTGAAGAACTCCAAAGGCTCTTTCTACATCCTTTCTTGCAGACTCTTGACGCCTTTTGTACCACTTCATTTTCAGATTATTCTCCGGTGGATATGTAAAACTCTTTACAAATGTTATCCATTCTTGATAAATACCATCTGTAAGATAATTCCCTGTGGTGTAGTTATGCCCATTCACTGTAAAATTACATTGCGGTGCATTCTCCTCTAAGATTTGATTAAAAGCTGGGGATTGATTAAGCACATTGATATCGTTGTTTGATCCAACTACTCCAAAGAATGCATGCCAAATCCAGAGGTCATGTGATGCAACCACTTCTAGCATAATGGTGGGATGCCCGTGATCACTATGAGTATATTGACATTTCCATGCAGTTGGACAGTTTCTCCAACTCCAGTGCGTACAATCAATGCTTCCAAGCATTCCAGGAAACCCATGATGGGCTTCATATTCAGCTACTAACTGGTCAACGTCATATTGGGTTGGTCTTCTTAAATACACAGATGAATAAAATTTCCACGATAGATCTGCAAAACTTTTGTAGACATTCCATAGCAGTACTTTCATCAATGCGTAAGTATTCATCACATTGGTAAATTGTTGTGCCATATGCCAATTGACGAATGACACTTGTGCATTTTTGTCTTGGTGATAGACCCTTTCTACCTATAGCATCATATCTTTGTGTAAAATATTTCCAGTGTTCAGATTTACCTGGTTCAGATAAATCTATGACGATGCGATTAAAAAGACCAATGTGCATCTTGAATCGCCTTCTGAAGAAACTCTCATCATACACTGGCTCTGGAGTAAAGTAATCATTCCACAATCGTGCGTCTCCATCCTTACGACCTCTATCTATCTCTTTGCGCTTCTTACGTTGTCGGGAAGAACTTCCCTCTTCTTCTTGGTCAAGCTCAAACAACCGATTAGCAAGCTCTTCGATATCATTGGAAATAAGATTTTGAAATTCTTGTGTGAGCATTTGAGGAATATTCATAGGTATTCTATCATCATCGATGCTCATTTTCAGAATTTTGGATTCAAAGTATTCGTGGTGAAAAATGAGTGAAGTGTTGTAGTGATTGTGGTGTAGATTTGGTATTTATACAAACAACAAAAACTAGCCGTTAGAAAAAAGACAAAAAAAACTAGCCGTTAGAAAAAAGACAAAAAAAACTAGCTGTTAGAAAAAAAATCATTAATTAATTAGAATTACATTAAAGTAGTGAATCTAAACTAATACAACATTAAACTTAAATCACAACTTAAACTAAAACCACAACATAAACTGAAATAACTAATTAAACTAAAAATATTAGTTGTGAGAAGGCAGGTTGTTGAACATATGGGAATGCCCTAGGTTGTTGAACATGTGGGAATCCCCCAGATTGTTGAAGATATGGGAATCCCCTGGGTTATGGGAATTGGGAGAACCCATGATGTTGATATTGGGAGAATTCGGGTTGTTGATATGGGTATTCTTCATTGGTTTCATCTTAACATTTGTGTGAAAGAGAATGCAGCTTTTGATCCATTGAGAATTGAATTTTGAATTGTGTTTAGAAGAGAGTTATAATGTTAGAAAGATGATGAAGTGTGATTTGAGAAAAACTCTTAAGTGAGTAAAACATATTTATAATAGGTAAACTAGCCATTATGAAAAAAAACAAAAAATAGCCGTTATGAATAAAACAAAAAACTAGCCGTTATGAAAAAAACAAAAAAAAATAGCCGTTATGAATAAAACAAAAAAAGTAGCCGTTATGAAAAAAACAAAAAAAGTAGTCGTTATGAATAAAACAAAAAAAATTTTAAAAATAAAAACTAAACTCTAATTAATTAGTTTAATACTATAAATGTAAAAAAAAATTAAAATATTTTTATTTAATTAACTCATTTTAATAAAAATATTATACTTAAATTATTATTTTAATTAAAAGATTTTAAAATATTTTAATTAAAAACATTTTAATTTAAAATTATTTAAAATTATTATCTATGGTGGTGGGGCCCACCACCATCTCCCTTTCCGTCGCCCTTGCCCACGGATCGGGCATCTTCATCTCTTCTCCCCCATCGCCGCCCTTCCGGCGGGCGCCGTTCATGTCGGCGACGGGCCGGCCACGGGCAAAGCTATGGAGATAGTCTTATATAGATGCCTCCATGAGAGAATAGAGTTACAAATTATGTTGTGTTCTATAACTCTTATATATAGAGAAAATTACAAAAACTTTATGCCCCCCTGAACTTTGGCTGTCCATGATGGAACCGATTTTAATACAGCATGTGCATGGCGCATGACGTATAAGTTATGGGAAAATGTAGATAAACCAAGCAAAGGATAAAACTATATTAAAACAGAATACAAGAACCCGTATCCATTGAAACCTATTTCTATTGTAGGAATAAGTGGAGTGGGGATGGTAGAGAAGGGGTAGTAATAAAGAGTGTGGAAACAAAGGATTTAGTTTTACAGTTTGTTTATTTTTTTAACTGTTTAATAGTCAGGAATCATACACATGCCAGATTTTATGGACCACATAATACGATCATACCATCAATTCGTCAAGGTCCAAATGCTTTGGTTAATTTGGATCTTTTGGACCGAAAGGTTCAAATTTGAAATTGAAGTGATTAAACTAGTTCTGTGATATGTGATTAATTATATCTGTGTCTAATACTAGGTTCACCCAGCGTCCTCAATGCATTGTAGTTGGTTATATTATTTTTCCAAGTTCCAATTGCAAAAGTAGGGTAACATACTATGCCCCACTATGAATAATTGTTCAATCAAGTAAACTGGTGACCTGGTTCCTTCAATTGATAATTAAAGTCCCGTAATTGCTATTTAAGGTCTGACTAAGTTTTATTACCGATTAATATTTTTGTTTGAAATTATTCTTAATTCTCGTTTTAAGGTACATGTAGTGTTCTTGCACCACCGTCCACTGCCACCATCAAGAACACATTTTGACTCACAAACACACACACCAACCTAGAAACATGTGCATAAGCGCTCACACAAGAACACAAACTCATAAACACACAAACAAACCCTTTAATCGAAACCCTTGAATGATGGGGTTTCTTTGTGTAATGAAATTACTCACAAAACCCAGTTATCATAGAAAGAGTTTGTAGGACTTTTTAATGGATTTAATCAATCTGTCTAAAAATTCTAACAAAAAGTCCTCTTTGCTGGTATAGATGAACAATCTTTATAAATCTCTGGATGAACGCATATCTTCGCTGGAAAATTTGAAAGAAGTTGAATCAATGAAGCCAGTTGAAGATGCAGAATAAGGAAGCCCCCTGAGCTTCAAAAAAGGTTATTCAATGTTGTAGTATGTTTTTTTGTGTTACATTTTTAGTTACGGTTTTATGTTTGCTGGATCGATAACGGTGATGTATACATGGCATTCTGTTTTCATCTCTAATAACAGATGTGGATTGAGAACCACACATTTAACTGGAAGTTGTTGAGTGAAGTATATAACGAATACACCCATCGTTTTTATTTTGTTAATTTGACCCGTAGTTAATAAAATACTAAAATCATTCTTGGACACACCAAAGGGAAAACATCAATTCTTGGAGACTTTCGATGGGCTGATAATTTTTTGATTCATCGCTATCCATGTTTTATTCGGTCCCGTAAACAAAATGTCATGGTGGGGTTCATAGAACGACATCCTTTGTTACTAGAACTTGCCTGGGGCCATTCGGAATGACAAGCACTTCAATAATTGAAGTGTAAACTCGACCTCTTCTTTTACGTAGGAGGGAAAGCTGGATCCATGATTTCTTATCTGGTATCATGTTCTGATCTTAGGCAGTTGGATCAGGTAACTGAATAACTGATCATAATTACAGTTAAAGTGATAATCATATAAAATACTTCTTAATAATCATATAACATAGGTTTAAGGCTATAAAATCTTTGAATGCCCTTAACTCCTGTCAAGATTTCATGCCAAAGTATGAATTTTTCTTAAAGGTATGTACACTTCATATATATTCAGTCAAGAAGCACACAATTTCAACAAACACCACTCTCATACTCATAAACACATTTAAAAAACAAACACAAACAACATAACCACATTTAGTTCAAAGTTCTTTTGATTTTATTTTTCTTACCGAATGCGAATACAGTAATTCCAGATTTGATATGCCCAAATCATCTTCTCTACTCTTTCTTTTGGGCTTATAACAGCATTACTATACTGTATCATATACAAAATATAATACATGATTTTTCTAACTGGTGTCACCACATCCACTCTTGACTAAACGGGCTAACTTACCATCTTTGGATGTGTAGCACTTGAAGCATCATGGATGTAACAAAAAATAAATAATAATAAAAAAAGTTGAGAAACTTATTTAGGAAATTTAACCAAGAAACTAGTTAAAATAGAATATATTATGATAACAAATCTCTTCTTTATAGAATGCAAAAGGCCAAATTGGATGGTATAGAGAGAGATGATAGAGACAAAATGCACTAGATTGAACAATCCATGTGATTCAAAATGTGGTGGGATATACAATGTTTTACTAATTATATGTATATATGCCTTTCCTTTCATACCATAAAAGTTAGTGAGAACACATAGAATCACCTTACTAGTTTTGTATATTTACTTGACTTCACTTGCATGTGGGTAGATCATGAAAGAGGGTGTATATGTCTCCACTCAAATTTTTTAACCAGCAATAATATCAAAGATTTTAAGTTAGATGCTACAAAAATCATTGAAATTTCATAAAATGAGTATAAAAACAAATGGCTTTTGTATTTTTCTCCTTACTAAAATCATTAATCACATAATTCATCGAGTCACAAACTCAATAACATATTTCTCGTTCTTAAAACATATATTACATATTTATCAATTTTACCAATATTAACTTATTATATGACTTAATTACCCTTATATTTACTAGAGGATTCGTTTTGATAATGCTTATATGTTTCTTCTTTAATTCTAGGTTTCGTTTTTTCAATTCTTCTGTTCGATCAAAATGATTTTGATTTTGGTAATCAAAATGACGTCCAAATCGTTAATGATCTTGTTTTGATATTCTTCTCTTCGATTTACATGGTATTGACATTAATGATATTGTTTGGAATAATAAGCCTAGTGCTTCTTCTTGTACATATTTCTTAGTATATCAACATAAAAAAGAAATGGATAAATGCATAAAAATAAATAACAAAATAATCATTTACCAAGTTAATATGAATGGAATAGATAAACATCTAATATATATGTTTTAGGTAGGAGAAATATATAATTGTATTTTTTTTTGGGAAGTACACATTGATGATATTGAAAAAATATGTAAAAATCCCTAAAAAGAACTATTTTTACATGATTCTTAACTTTGTTAAATGAAAGGTCTAGGCCAAGAGAAGAAAGAAAACGCTTTAAAAGTATCAAATTTCATAACCAAAATGAGATCTTTAAACTTTATAAAAACTATTTCGCATTTAAGGAAACTTTACATGATATGTTTTGAATATATACAACCATATTTTTGGTATAAAATCATAAGTTGTATTGAATTTCTTGTATCTAAGATAAAGAGTGATGATGAGTGAGTGTGTCAACTAGATAAAGAAGACCATGTGATGTCTCCCTTGCTTTTTACAAT
Source organism: Flaveria ramosissima (assembly GCA_025215565.1). Lineage (NCBI taxonomy): Eukaryota > Viridiplantae > Streptophyta > Magnoliopsida > Asterales > Asteraceae > Flaveria > Flaveria ramosissima. The sequence goes on from CM046030.1 coordinate 58,830,166, forward strand.
CGCCATCACATAGGTCCCTCTCTATACAAAAGAATAACAAGCCAGGTGCAAAAGCAACATTTTATAATATTATATACTCATTAGTTAACAAATAAAATTAACAATAGAAAATATTAAATTATTCTTATATAAGAAAAGAAGTTGATGCAATAGGACATTATGATAAACATGATGATGATCAACACAAGAACAAACACCTTCAATGAAACACATATCTCTTCATCTCCAACCTGGAAACTGTACGAAAATCCATTCTACACATGCCCACAAAACCACAATTACAATCAAGAAAACAAACAAAAACAACAGCAGCAACAAGAACAAGAAGATCACAAGAAGCAGCTTCATCTTCTTCATTTACCCGTTTCGACCCGTAAGATCACTGCATCTTTCTGGGATCTCACCTTTATCAAACCACACATGGATTCTGAGCTCGACACCGCGAAAGCACAGATCTTGGAGCTCAAAGCGCAGCTCGAGTATGAGCGAAAAGCGCGTAAAAAGGCTGAATCTTTGAACAAGAAGTTGACAAAAGAGGTGGTTGGGGAGAGAAAAGAAAGAGAAGCATTAAAGAAAGTGTGTGAAGAACTTGCAGGTGAATTAGCATCAAGTAAATCAGAATTCAGTAGGTTGAAGATGGAAATGGAAGAAGAGAGAAAGATGTTACGTGTGGCTGAAGTAATAAGGGAAGAAAGAGTGCAGATGAAGCTTAGTGAAGCAAAGATCTTATTAGAAGAAAAGATTTCAGAATTGGAAGTTACCAAAATGACCCACAAGAACAACTATGATCAAGAACAAGAGGGTGAAAAACGCGATATCATATCCGGGAATTCAGTGAAGTTACATGCTAGAAAGGTGTCGTTAGAGCGCGAAAACCCTCATATTAAGCGAGGAATTCGCGGGTTCGTGGAGTTCCCACGTGTCGTTAGAGCGATCGGATCGCGAAGCAGGCATTTGGGCACAAAACTAGAGTGTCAAAAGGCTCAACTCATGATATTACTGAAACAGAAGACACAAATGCAGTCAAGTAATCTCATCATGAGTTAAGTTGATCATGATCATTTACATACATTATTGAAACTTCTTTTTTTCATTTTTTCACTAATATTGATGTGTTTTGTGGTGATTAAGTAATAATCTTGAGATTTTCGTAAAAGGGTGTGATATTTTTGATATGTTATTATGATCAGGAACTTAGAAGTGTTAATTTTGTGGTATTAATGGTGTGTTATTGTAATGTAAGTTAGATTCTTTTATAATGGTAGTAATGATTCAAGGACCATCACCACATGCTTCACTTTTGCCTCAATTTTGATGGTGACTTCTCTATTATCTTCTAACCATTTAAATTTTTGTATAGAATTTAATTTGATTCCCTTTTTATAGGTGTGACTTCGTAGCTGATTGTTTTATATGTTATAGGCGATTCAATTTTAAGTAGATAATATATAAACGTATAATGTGGTAGGTAATGCTTGACATATGTTTTAAAACGTAAAAAAGAATGGGGTATACAATTATGTAATCACCTTCAATATCATCGTTAAATCACAAGTGGCAAACATATCGTCAATTCATAATTCTCTATTTAAAATTGATTCTGTATTGAACATCGTACACTACATATGTATGTATACATGTATGAATGTTATTATATAAAAGTAGAGAAACAATTAAGAGAGAGACCATGGATGATGAAAAAGAAAACGTGAGATTGAAGCAAAGAAATGTTTTTGGTTCTAGTTGGAAAACAATTAAGAGAGATACCATTTTTTATACCTCTACTCATAGAAGTGCACAAAACCTGGTTAACCGACCCGATACTCAAGAAACCTGCTGGAACCAATAAGTCATTACGTGTAATGGTTAGAAACCGGTTATTTTTAACCGGTAATAAATACCGGCTTTTAACAAACTTTTATACCCTTCAAACCGGTTAATAACCAAACCGGACTTTTTAATAACCGATTTGTGTATCTCTAGAATAGTGTACTCCAAAGTCCATACCAATAAACCATCAACTTACCCTGAGATGGACTCTGACATGGGCCAAAGATAATTATTACTGGATTGATCTCACTTGGGCTGGGCCGAAGAAAACTTCTGGAGTCTCGACTTGAAAAGGAACGGAGCAACTCTTTACAAGTTACAACACATCTGGATCTGGTCTTGGTATTACTATTAGGGGCCCAAGGATGGTAAAAAAAAATCTGAACATAAAAAACGGGTAATCATGAATTACAATGGGATGGCAAGTGAGACCAGCTTTAAAAATTTACGGGTATGAAACGGGATTTGAGACGTTGTTTATAATCGAGTATGAGACTGAGATTATCAGAATCGGCCTCATAACCAATCCGTTTCCAGACTAATATGTGAGACGTATGTGATGAAAACAAATCTATATTTATGGTTTTATATGGCGATTAAGAAAGTGTTTGTATCTTAAACATATTGATCATGACTCATTTTTGTTATATTCATGTTAAATTTATCTAATTTTTTATGATTAATAATGTTATGACGTGTTTTTATTACAAAATTCAGAACAAAACATAATTTTATAATTATTTAATAAGCAGTTCGACAAAAGAAGCTCAAAAGACCTAATTATATAATTTATTACAACATAGATCAAGGTCTTATTATTTTTTTTTATCTTTCACCTTCTAAATCATTGATTTATTCTCTTCACATATTCTCATGACTTCGACTTGTCATAAAACTAAAGAAAACAAACAAAGAAAAACAAACCATAGCCAAGAATTCTTAAAAATAAAAAAAACAATAGTAATGATTACGAAGAATGATACATGTAAGAAACTGAAGTAGATGAAAGCGAAAGTTTAACAGTGTAACTAATATATAAATAGATTTATAATAAAAACATATCATACATAACAGAAGTATTTGGTCTAATGATATATCAAATAATATCAAGCTACTGAAACACATATAGTATTAACAAAATGTACCTAGATCCGAAGCAGAACCATACAAAAATATTAAGTGAGAGTTATAAGGGTAGATACTCCCATGTAACAATCACATGAGATGGTGAGCGTTAACATACACATCATCTATCTCCAAGAAGTATTAACATACATAAATTAGAACAAATCCATACGCCTCCTCAGAAATCAAAAGGAAGGCGTTGTGATGTCAGCTCACCGTTAGGGTTTGATACCATGACACTGTTGTCGCAATGTCATGCCATAAGTCACCCCCATGGTATGGTCAAATTCGAGTAAAGAATACAGAGATATCATACATATACAAATTCTAATGGTATCATAAAATTAACTTTAAAGATCATGCAATAACAAGTTCAATTCCAGTAGTATATATTGCATGCATAACAAAGTCAGAATTGTATTTCTAACGGATGTAACGAATGGCTAAAGGCCAAACGGTTCGAAAAATATTTATACTATGAGTAAAAACTATGGGAATCCATACTACGAACTAAAAATATAATTCATACTACTAAGGAAGAATAATAGAATCCGCACCTCATTCACGTAGCCTAAATTAGTTGACATACTCCTGGAAGATCGTGGTAACCTAAAGATAGGTTTATACAAGATTAGTTTCATAAAGAGTTAATTACATGATTGGTCCATATGGTATGCTCATATTGCAGTATTGGTCCTAACTTTTAAAAAATTACAAGTTTGGTCCCAACTGTTTACCAAACCGAAACACGATTGGTCCTTGAAGTGGATGGCCGTTAGTTTTTGCTGTTAGATTTTTTTAAAATGACCATTTACCCCTCTTAATATTAATTATTAATATTATCGTTATTACTATTATTATTAATAATAAATCTTATCTCCACTCCATCCTTTCCACCATCGTTGACTGCCTCCTGACCATCGCCGGCGACACCCCCCACCCAAATTCACCGGATCAGATCTACCAACACAACACCACTGGGAAACACCAACACATCACCACCGTCACCATCATCGTCCACCCTCACCTCCTTATTTCCTCGCCACCGTCGTCGCTATCGTAAAACATACCTAAACCACCATCATCATCACCACCCTCCCGCACCCCGCAACCACCATTCCCTTCCATTACAACGATCTGAAACTAAATACCAAATCCCTTTCGATTACAATCATCACCCAACACCACCAGCATCAAACCGCGTTGCATACGACCATCACATTATGAAACGATAGCGGGTCTAGGTGGTTGATGGTGGTTAGAATGGTAGTGGTGGGTGGTCGTTGGTGGACGACAACAGATGTGGGTGGTCACGGTCTTCGACGGTGCCGAACGGAAGGGGAAGGCGGTAAGGAAATGATGGATTAGGGATGATGATGATGATGATGATGAAAAAAGTGTTGATGTTGATGATGATGTGTGACAGTGGGGACGTTCAAGACTCGGGTGTCGACGATGGTGGTCATGGTGTTGGGGGCTTGCTGACAGAAGTTGCCGGAGAGAGAAGGGGTGGGTGGGAAATGTTGATGTTGGTGAATATGATTGTAACAATCTAGGCAAATCCCACATTGGTCGTGGACAGGAGAGATTCATTAATCATAAAGAATGTCCTGCCTCTAACATAATCAACGTGTTTTGGGCATACTGGTTATGAATGAAAGGAGAAATCCATAATTAAGCGTGCTCAAGTGACAGCAATCCAGGGATGGGTGACCTCCCTGGGAAGTTTTCACTGGAGCAACCAAAAGCAAATTCGTGAGCTCCTCTTGTGCAAAGCAGACAAGAGTGGTGGTGTGATGGCCCGGATGTTAAAGAATTGTATCAGAGCCACTCTTGTGCCATTCAGGATGGTGGGGTAAACCTCATCATGAATGGTGAGTCCCCGAGGGTGTTTAGAGGGACACCTTAGGCCAATCCCACATCCATAGATGGGATGGTGGGGCAAACCTCATCGAGGACGATGAGTCCAAAGGGGGGGTGTTTGTAATACTCTAGGAAAATCCCACATCAGCCGTGGATAAGAGAGATTCCTGGTTCATACGGAATGCTCTACCTCTAACATCATCAACGCGTTTTAAGCATATTGGCTGTGGATGAGATGAGAACTCTAGAGTTAAGCGTGCTCAGATGACAACAATCCAGGGATGGGTGACCTCCCTGGGAAGTTTTTACCGTGGCAACCAAAAGCAAATACGTGAGCTCCTTGTGGGCAAAACAGACAATATTGGTGGTGTGAGGGTCCGAATGTTACAGAATGGTATCAGAGCCACTCCTATGCCATTCAGGATGGTGAGGGCAAACCTCATCAAGAATGGTGAGTCCCCGTGGGTGTTCAGAGGGACACCTTAGGTCAATCCCACATCCATAGATGGGATAGTGTGGCAAACCTCATCGAGGACGATAAGTCCAAAGGGGGGGGGGGGTGTTTGTAACACTTTAGGAAAATCCCACATCGATCGTGGATATGAGAGATTCTTGGTTCATAAGGAATGTCCTGTCTCTAACATCATCAATGCGTTTTGGGCGTATTGACTGTGGATGAGAGGAGAACTCTAAAGTTAAGCATGCTTAGGTGGCAACAATCTAGGGATCGGTGACCTCCATGGGAACTTTTCACCGAGACAACCAAAAGCAAATCCGTGAGCTCCTCGTGGGAAAAGCAGACAATATTGGTGGTGTGAGGGTCCGGATGTTACAGAATGGTATCAGAGCCACTCCTGTGCCATTCGGGATGTTAGGGTAAACCTCATCAAGAATGGCGAGTCCCGGGGGTGTTCAGAGGGACACCTTAGGTCAATACCACATCCATAGATAGGATGGTGGGGCAAACCTTATCGAGGACGATAAGTCCAAAAGGATGGGTGTTTGTAACACTCTTGCCAAATCCCACAACGCCCGTGGATAGGAGAAATTCCTGGTTCATAAGGAATGTCTTATCTCTAACATCAACAACGAGTTTTGGGCGTATTGGCTGTAGATGAGAGGAGAACTCTAAAGTTAAGTGTGCTTAGGTAGAAGCAATCTAGGGATCAATGACCTCCCTGAGAAGTTTTCACCAAGACAACCAAAAGCAAATCTATGAGCTCCTAGTGGGCAAAGTAGACAATATTGATGGTGTGAGGGTCCGACTGTTATAGAATGGTATCAGAGCCACTTCTGTGCAATTCAGGATGATGGGGGTAAACCTCGGTGTGGTAAACCTCATCGAGGATGATGAGTCCAAAAGGGAGGGGTGTTTGTAACACTCTAGGAAAATCCCACATCGGTTATGGATAGGAGAGATTTCTAGTTCATAAGGAATGTCCCGCCTCTAACATCATCAACGTGTTTTGGGCGTATTGGCTGTGGATGAGAGGAGAACTCAAAAGTTAAGCGTGCTCACGTGACAACAATCCAAGGATGGGTGACCATCCTGGGAAGTTTTCATCGGGGCAACTAAAAGCAAATCCGTGAACTCCTCGTGGGCAAAGCGGATAATATTGGTGGTGTAAGGGTCCGGATGTTACAGAATGGTATCAGAGCCACTCCTGTGCCATTCGGGATGATGGGGTAAACCTCATCAAGAATGATGAGTCCTCGGGGGTGTTTAGTGAGACACCTTAGGCCAATCGCACATCCACATATGGGATAATGGATATGAGAGATTTATGGTTCATAAGGAATGTCCTGCCACTAACATCATCAACATGTTTTGGGCGTATTGGCTATGGATGAGAGGAGAACTCAAAAGTTAAGTGTGCTTACGTGACAACAATCTAAGGATGGGTGACCTCCCTGGGAATTTTTCACCGGGGCAACCAAAAGCAAATCCGTGAGCTTCTCGTGGGCAAAGTGGATAATATTGGTGATGTGAGGGTCTGGATGTTACAATGATGATGGAATGTTGATGATGATGATGCTGATGATATATATTTGTTATTATTTTTTATGTTTTTGTCATTTAGTTAAGGTAAAAAAGTAACTTCACATTCATTTAACCCAAAATCTAACATGCAACTACTCCACGGACCAATCGTGTTACAGTCTGGTAAACAATTGGGAGCAAACCTGTAATTTCTTAAGGTTGGGACCAATACTGCAATATAAGCATATCACATGAACCAATCATGTAATTAACTCTTTCATAAATATATATTATGATAGTTTTAAGTGATTTTAGTATTCAAGAGATACTTTTCGGCTTCCAATTTTAGATCATTTGTTTGCACGTATAAATGTGATATTCGAATGATTTCTTTGTTTTAAATACTTATTTATATAATCGAATAAGAAAAAAAATACTGTAAAACCTTGTCAAAGCAGAATCATACGTTGAAACGTAAATGACTTGTATATTTCTAATATTCACTTATATAATGGAATTAGAAAATCTCATACTGTCAAACCCTGTTAAAACAGAATTATGAGGTGAAACGTATGGTTTCAAAGCATAAAATTATTTCAAACATATCAAGCAGCTTAGATAGATAGTTTAATGTCAAATGTTTTACATGTCCAGAATAATTCTTCATAAATCCAAAGTCTTGAGATTTTCACATTATGACCCATAACTAATGGGAAGGGCTGGCTCAATATTTTTTGAGGCCCCAAGCGAACTAAAATTTTGAGGCACTTTTTCAATTTTTTTATATAAATCCTATATTTTTATCTTGAGTAAATAAGTCACTATGGTATACTCTTAAATCTTGCATTCTTGCCCTTCAATTCTTTCAATGTTTGTTTTTATCAAATGACATGGTAGTTAAAACAAGTAATAAGCAAACAAATCAAGAGCATGCGACCTTAACTTAAAATAATAAGTTTTAATCAGTTATGAATTCAAATTTGAGATAAGTGACGAATAGTATATGATGAGTTCCTGTTGAAGTGTAAAACAAAACAAAGCTTAAATAATGTTTACAAATTCTAACAATATAACTTTTAGTTCTAGTATGTAAGGTAATCATATAATTTAAACAATGAACTAAGAAGAAAAAATTCATATAATGACAAATTGACAATCAGTAGGCAATTTGGAGGCCCAATTACTTATAGGCCCAATAATCTCAACCATGAAGGTTGAAGATACAATAAGTAGGTTTCTCATTTGGAGGCGTAATTATTTATATACCCGATATCAATATTTTTTCAAAAAATTGGGGTCCTTAATTTTAAAGGCCCCAAACCCAATGCTTCCCTCTTTAGACTAATGGCCGGCCTTGCTAATGGATTATACCTTATACAAGTAACCCCCCTCCCCCAACAAAAGAAAGTATCTAATATAACATGCTTGATTCATATAGTTGATTAACCCGAGATGCGTTTAATTTCTTGAAAAACAAACTTAAAATGTTAACATAAAGTTGAAAAGTTCAAAGATTTGAACTAGTGTATTATAAAAAAATCGAAATTTGTTATAAACCTTGTTAATTATATAATGAACAAAACAAGTATGTGTCGACCATCGTTGACTAGCTAGGACTACGAATTTTATAATTGCAAATAACCAAATTAAAATATGATAATGTTATTGCTCCACATTTTGTGTCTCTACACACGATAATTAAGTTGGATAATATGCAATAATTTGACCATGCAGGTAGGGCCGTAAACAAACCAAACCGAACCAAACAAAGTTTTGTTCATGTTCGTTCATTAAGAATTAAACATGTTAACGAACGGTTCAAAAAACAAATACTCGAACTGAAATTTGTTTGTGTTCGTGTTTGTTCATTAAGGAATTGAACTTATTCAAAACGGTTCACAAAGAATAGTTTACGAACACATAACAACCAATTCACCAACAAAAACGAACATATACAATTCAAAATTAAGTACTTGACTTAATGATTATATACATTATTATAGACGAACATATTACCAAAAGCTCAAAAACATAAACAATTACAAAGTATATATGTTAGGCTGATTAAATAAAATAAAAATTAAAAAATATATAAAGATTTGGTACATTAATTAAAAATAAAAGTTACAAAATATAAATATTTAATTAACAAACATGACACACATAAACGAATGAATACGAACATATATAAATGAACATAAACAAACACTTTACTGAATGTTCATAAACAGAAATGAACGATCGCAACCTCTGTACATGTTAGTTAGTTTAACAATTGAACAAGAGTTTTTTGTTCATGCTTGTAGATTTATTATATAAACAAACATAAATGAGCTTCTCATCAAACGGTTCACAAATTGTTCACTAAACTTTTAATTTATTTATAGCCTACATGTAGGTCAATACTTAACGTGACTAACCATGATAGAGGGTGTCAAACCTAATACTACTATTCATATATTCCATGGCTAAATACATAACTAATTGTTACAGTTAGAAATATAAGGGAACTTTACAAGCTCTAATGAACAATTGTTTCATATAAACATAATGTTCGGTTTAATGTTTCTAAATCAAAATGCTAACAAATAAATAGCTCATAAAGCTCACAAGAACATAATAAACACTTGATAGTTTAACAAAATTCATGGTAAAAAACAAAAGATTCAAATTAAAAACCAAGTAGGTGTTACAGATGCTTCTTGATCCTTTTTTATATTGTTTAGCCCTCAAAACTTGTTTACAATTCTTCAAAATCCTTAAAGAGACATTTTGAAAAAGTAGGTTTTTACCTAAAAATGGTAAACATTTTTAATGGAGAAATAAGGCTCTATTTACAGTGTCACACCTCAAACTATGGACACTACATGTTGTATCATTCTACCAACATATTACATCAAAGACTTATAATCAAGAACCACAAAAGCTAGACTAAATTAAAAATTATTAGTGCTTACATAAGACACACACCAATTACATTCAATTTACAAAGTGAAAATACATGCACTGTCCCAATCAGTCTTAACTCAGTCACTATCTCCTACACGACATCTCCAGCTCCTGTATCACGAGCTAAAACACGTCAAGAACAATGTTGTTGGTGAGTCATAATCAATGACAGTAAAATAGTTAGACAATATAACCATATGTTGAAAGTAAAATGTTTGTCAAATCAAGTATCACCAACACCCTTGTATATAGGGTAGTGCATGTCAACATATATGCCGCTCTCGGTTTTACAAACATGACGATGGGTAGGTTAAATGTGCCCTAGCCGACAGAATCCAAACGCGTTACAACATTCGAGTAACAGGTATCCCTTAAGGAGTTTTCACTTTGACCGATCCTGAAGGATCATAACATGGTGATCGGTGACTCAATTAGAGTCTATCTTCACACCAATCCTAAAAGTGTGGCACTCCTACCTAGATGGATTTAACTAAGCTTACATATGTCAAGAGGTAAAAACAAGCATCACCCTGCGTGACGACCTGCCATCATGCATGGTGTCGCTCCTTGCACCCACCTTCCACCTACCTTAATGACCCGTGACACTGACCAACAAGTATTCTAGCTCACAAGTGACAATTTTAACTTGCTATCAAACACACACACACACACACTAAAGCATTTTTATCAAATCACTTTAACAGCTTGGATATAATCCCAAAAGTAATTAAGAAAAAAGGACAATTAGACTCATATCGATAAGCTATTCGATAGTGTTGGTACACTCGTCGGCAAGTTCCATAAGGGTTTCACAACCTTTAAACATATTGTCATTCACATCAAGATATTACCTCAATGATCGTGAAACCATCGGGCTTTCCCACCTGACCTACCCTAGTTACGTGTGTGACCCTGAACTAGAGTCATCTGGACTCCGATCTACATTCCCATAGAAGCTCTTGACGTATGCACATCGAAGATCTAGGGTTCACACATACGCCTAACATAGTGATAGACGGACTTAACTACCACACGAAATTCTTAGCGTGTATATTCTTGTGGCAACCTCACATTTATGAAATAATACCTTATCACTTATTATAGGTCCAAGACCGGACTTTGTCCCGTGAAAAATCTGTCTGCCAAAACGTGGTTATTTTCATTATCATATTATCAATATGTGCATTTTAACCATTTAGGCACCGGTATGGTTTTTTTCTAAAACCCCAGTTTACCTTAATATTCTCAATAAAGCATAATGTGAAGGTTTAGAATTTTACCATTGTCACACCCCAACCTTGACGGCGGAAACGTCGAGGAGTGAGAGTTAATATCGTTCACAGCCACATAACGCTATTAATAACCCAAATATATATTAAACATAAGTTCCAATTGTACCATTACAATCATAAGTCTCAAAGAAATTAAAAGCATAACATAAAATGTAACATGTCATTCTTATTTCATTTATTTATCTAGCTCCATTCCTAGATGTGCAAGCTTCAAAGAGAAGAAATCAAACTTGAGTATTTCCTGAAACATGTTAAAAATAAAAATGTCAACAATAATGTCGGTGAGATTTCCATAGTTTGAAATACATATATATATAAAAGATGGCAATTCATGTTATAAGTTAGAGAGCAAAGTAACTAGGGATGTAAGACAGAATGCACAATCAAACCTTGACAAAGTTTTACAAGTCTCAAACGTTTACAAGCATATACGATTAGCTAAGTGTACTTGGATCAACCAAACAGGCTTGTCAGGCCCATAGATCTATGACGTCGCCAGGCTAGCAATAGTTAATGATTGTACATATATTCGACATTACATGGTAGCTACAAAGATCAACTAACCATAACATACAAGTGAATTGCCATAAGTTTACAAGCATCAAACGTGTTTACAAGTGCAATGTTTATATGGTAACATGTTTCACCCAAAAGTGTAAAAATATAAAAAGGGGTATAGAAATACTCACATGATCAATAAGTATATAATTGATGAATAATAAGAAAAATAATAGTCGTCGTTCCAACGTAAACCTTCACGAGGTACCTAAATATATATATTTACAAGATTTTAAGTTTAATAATAAGTTTAACGAATTCACGAGAACTAGGGTTTCATCTTGGTATTTGGGGCTTTGATAATATAATTATGTAACCAGTTATATTTTAATTCCATGAAATAAATTGATTTAATAATTAGGATTTAAAACGAAAATGAATCATTAGTGAAATGGAGTTATAAATATCACTCAAATATTATTATTTGTTGATTAAGTAATGGTTGAATATATAATGAAAAGGAAAAATCAATTTGATGATTAATTATTTAAAACTTGATCCGAAGTAGTTAATTGAATAATTATATATTTAAATGACTTGCAAAATAGTTTAAAAGTATAATATTATTAAATTTTGAATAACCCTTATAAAGGTTTCATAATATCTAGACCTTTGATAAATAAGGAAATAGAAAACTAAATGTTTTAGAATTTATTTTAGAACCTAAATAAAGATTTTAGAAATAATTTGTTATATAATTTCACACTTATATACTTTTACAATATTTGCCATCTAAAATTAAAATAAATATCAAATTTAATTTTCCAAATATTTCAGAAAATAATAATTACATTTTGGGTTTGTACTAATTATTAAAATGATTTTTACATGAATCTAATAACATTTATATGATTTTCTGAAAATAAAAGTAATTGAAACAAATAAAAAAAACACTTCGCAAGGAACCGGGTTCGAACCCGGGTCTCTTTGGCATCCCATGAGTATGTAGACCAGTGGGCTAGGAGCCCACATATCTGTCTGCAATGCAAATTTAAATTTTAAAACTTGTGCTTATACAAACCCCAAAAATCCATATGAACCCTAACATGATTTCGATTCAAATTGATACCCCAATCGATGATTATTACTGAAATAAACATGGGGCTTTGATTCCCCATGTAAAATCGAGTATACGCGTATAAGAAACTTACGTGATTTGATGTGGGTTGATGGTGATTAGGATGAGAGTAGACGCGACCGTGAGGGAGATGGGGTTCAACACGAAATCGATGATACCACTCGAATTAAATGCAGATAGAGCTCGAGAAAGAGAATTCAACTAAAAGCCCTTTGTCAATTGAGGTTCTAGATGCTAGAATGATGATGACACCCTAGTTACAAGTCGCGTTAGGAAAGGGAATCGAATGCGATGTTCGAGTGTGTTTCAAATGAAATTGCTTTTGTGATGAACTAGAAACAGTTAAACGATTGCGTGTGCTCAATTGATTGGGTTATTAATCGATTTCAATTGTCGAACGGTTCATGGTTCAAATGAAATCTTCGGTTTCGAGATTCAATTGCCTTCATACATGTTTTTAAACACAATAACACATGTATTCAAGTTTGAAACGTTCCCTCGAAGCGTTTGGTATCATCTGATTTTAAAATCGTGGTCGTTTTGACCGTTATGGAGCCTCTCCGGCGTCGTGCCGGCTTGGCTGGCGACGGCCGGAAAACCGGGGGGAAGAGAAAGGTGGGTGGGTTGGGTTTCAAAACTTGGCAGTTTTGGTCCTTGTAGTTTTATAATTATTATTTTATGTATAAACTTCGTAATTAAAGTTTCTAAATTTGCATATAAGCCCCCTAAACTTAATTAAAATTCAGCTTTTATAACTTATCAATTATTTATAAATTATGACTTCTATTATTGTTATTATTATTATTTTAGTTATTATTATTATTTATTATATAATAATTTCCATTATAATCCTTCAAGTTAAAGGATTAAGAGACAACTTAAAGCAACATGCATAAGTAACCCATGAGTTTCATATTAGGCAACAATAGTCCTTACAAGAATAAACAAAGTTAACTCTTAGTTAACAAAAATTCAAGATGTTACAGTCTCCCCAACTTAAAGAACTTCGTCCTGAAATTAAGAATGAACTAAGCGAACAAATGCGGGTATCTTGCCTTCATATGGTCCTCACGCTCCCAAGTGAACTCAGCTCCACACTTATTCTCCCAACGAACCTTGACGATTGGATCTGGATGACTCGTCGATCTGGATGTCTTCCATAATGTGATCCATAATTTCAACAGGTTTCTCAACAAAGTGCAATGACTCGTCGATCTAGATGTCTTCCAATGGAACATGCAGACTCTCGTCGGCCAAACACTTTCTCAAATTTGAGACATGGAATACAGGATGAACTCCACTAAGGTCAGAAGGTAGTTCCAGTTTATAAGCCACTTTTCCAACCCTTTTCAGGATTTTGAAAGGTCCTACAAATCTCGGAGCTAATTTACCCTTCTTCCCAAAGCGAACAACACCTTTCCACGGTGAAACCTTAAGAAGAACCATGTCGCCAACTTGGAACTCCAATGGCTTACGACGCTTATCGGCGTAACTCTTTTGTCGACTTCTAGCCACTTCAAGGTTCTTGCGGATTGTTGAGACTTTATTGATCGTTTCTTGTATGAGTTCAGGACCAGTGATGAAGTTTTCACCAATGTCGGTCCAGCAGATCGGTAATCGGCATTTACGACCATAGTGTGCTTCAAATGGTGCCATCTTGATGCTTGAGTGATAACTATTGTTATACGAAAATTTCGCGAGCGGTAAATGCGTATCCCAATCACCACCAAAGTCAAGGACACATAGACGCAGCAGATCCTCGAGGGTTTGGATTGTTCGTTCGGTTTTGAGGATGGTAAGCCGTACTTAAATCCAATTGAGTACCCAAGAGTTCTTGCATCGAAGACCAAAAATGTAAAGTGAAACGAGCATCTCGATCGGAAATGATGTGTAAAGGCACGCCATGACGACTCACAATTTCATCAATGTAGATTCGTGCCAGCCTTGAAACGTTGTATGTATCCCGTATGGGTATGAAATGTGCTGTCTTGGTCAAGCGGTCAACAATGACCCATATACTATCATGACCACGAGGTGTACGATGTAACTTGGTTATGAAATTCATGGATATATGTTCCCATTTCCACATTGGGATTTCAAGTTGCTCAAGTAAACCACTTGGTTGTTGATGCTCGGCTTTGACCCTTGCACATGTGAGACACTTGGAAACATAAGACGCGATATCTTTCTTCATTCCAGGCCACCAATATTGACCACACAGGTCCATATACATCTTATCGGAGCCAGGATGAATAGAATATCGAGTTTGATGAGCTTCGTTCATAATGAAGTGTCGAAGATTATCACGATTTGGGATCCAAAGTCGATTCAAGAAATACCACATGCCGTTCGGTTTTGTCTCCAGTTGTGACCGAACATTAGACATCAAGTCTTCATCCTTCCCTTCGTCGGTTAGTGCCGCTTGTTGAGCCTCGCGAATGCATAACTCAAGGTCACTATCGATCCTTATGTTTTGGAGCATGATAGTAGCCTCGTTGACATCCACATGAATCTCGGTATCAAATTCTCCTAGCGTATCAAACCATTGCCTTCGATCTCGAATCTATTGAAGCGAGACAGTCTTGTTGTGAACCTTGCGACTTAGCGCGTCGGCTACAACATTCGCCTTTACAGGATGGTAGCGAATGTCGCAGTCGTAGTCGCTAATTAACTCGATCCATCGTCTTTGTCTCATGTTGAGATCCTTTTGGTTGAACACGTGTTGGAGACTCTTATGATCGGTGTAGACTATGCATTGCGTCCCATATAGATAGTGTCGCCAGATCTTCAAAGCGAAAACGACAGCACCAAGTTCAAGATCATGAGTTGTGTAGTTCACATCATGAACCTTCAATTGCCTCGACGCGTATGCTATAACTTTGCCTCGTTGCATGAGTACACAACCAAGACCTTGATTAGAAGCATCGCAATACACAGTGAAGTCATCATTTCCATCGGGAAGTATGAGAATAGGAGCGTTGCACAACTTGCGTTTTAATGTCTCGAAAGCCTCTTCTTGCTCGGGTCCCCATTCAAAGAGTCGATTCTTTTGGGTTAGCGCCGTTAATGGTTTAGCAATCTTCGAGAAATTCGCTATGAACCTACGGTAATATCCCGCTAAGCCCAGAAAAGAACGAACCTCGGTTGGGGTTGTGGGAACACTCCAATTCTTCACGGCTTCAATTTTAGCAGGATCAACGTGATTTCCTTGGCTATTCACTACATGCCCTAAGAATTGAACCTCCTCCAACCAAAATTCACACTTGGAAAACTAGGCGTATAATTGCTCCTTCTTCAAAAGTCCAAGAACTTGTCGCAAGTGCGTCTCGTGATCGATTTTAGTCTTGGAATAAATAAGGATGTCATCAATGAACACGATCACGAACTTATCCAAATATGGTTTACATACTCGATTCATGAGATCCATGAACACGGCAGGCGCATTGGTCAAGCCAAAAGGCATGACCATGAACTCGTAGTGTCCATATCGAGTACGAAAAGCGGTCTTTGGAATGTCATCATCGTGGACACGTAGTTGATGATACCTAGAATGTAAATCAATCTTTGAGAATTGAGTTGCTCCTTGAAGTTGGTCGAAGAGATCATCGATTCGAGGAAGAGGGTATTGGTTTTTGATAGTAAGCTTGTTGAGTTCCCGGTAATCGATGCACATACGAAATGAACCATCCTTCTTCTTCACAAACAGTACAGGTGCACCCCACGGTGATGAACTAGGACGAATGAAACCCTTATCGGTCAACTCTTGCAGTTGACTAGCTAGTTCTTGCATTTCAGACGGTACAAGACGATAAGGTGATTTAGCCACAGGGTTTGCGCCCGGGATTAAGTCAATCTTGAACTCAACTTCTCGCACGGGAGGTAACCCTTTAAGATCCTCGGGAAAAACCTCGGGAAAGTCCCGCATAACAAGAATGCCTTTCAACTCCTTACCCTTGGCTTTCGTATTAACTACATATGCCATGAAAGCCATGTAGTTTTTACTTAAGCACTTGCGGGCCTTGATGCAAGACATGAGTTTGAGTCTTTGGGATGATTTCTCCCCAAAGACCTTCAAAGTATCTCCAGTCGGTAAAGGAATTCGGATACACTTCTCGAAGCATAGAATTTCCGCACGATGCTTAGCTAACCAGTCCATACCAATGATAACATCAAAGCTTCCCAATTGCATAGGAATAAGGTCGACGAAAAACTCGTTTTCATTAAGGCTTAAGGTGCAATCGCGTATTAAGACATCAACGACAATAGATTTTCCATCGGCGACTTCGACTGTGAAAGATCTTTCTAGGTTGACGCGCGGTTTAGAAAGTAAAGGCTCAAATTCGAGGGACAAGAAACTCCTATCGGCACCCGAATCAAACAATACAGATGCATAATGATTATTTACAAGATACATACCTGTTTGGTAATAACCCATTATTGGTATGATGAACACAGATAGGAATTTCTATAAGACAAGAAACGATTAAAAGAAGTTCAACGACATACCGTTCACCACATCGTTGTTGGCTTGGGCTTGATTGGCGTTGATGTTGAAAGCCCTTCCACGAGCCGATGGCACAGTTCCCGCATTGCGAGGACATTGCGGACGGATATGGCCAGGCTCGCCACAATTATAGCAGGTTCGGTTGGTAAGCATGGCAGTGTTGTTTGGCGCACGAAGACAAGTAGCCACCAAATGACCATACTTCCCACATAACGAGCAGACTCGGCATGGAATGTTGCTCGCATGGTGGTACTTGCACGTGTTACACATGGGATATGGACCAACATAAGCTCTAGCCACAGGGGCTTGATTTGCAACCACCATTTGTTTTTGAGGAGCATTGGGTGCGGTCACAGCGTAGTTGCGAGTCGGGGTGAACTTACGCTTTTTGTTTTGAGAAGATGACTCGGCCTTTACCTCCTTTGTTGCCTCGGGTGTCACCTTCGTAGTAGACTTGGAAACCTTTGCCGACATGGTGCCAGCTCTTATATGATTCTCGGTGAGCTGTGCAGTGATGGTAATCGCCTCCTCCAAAGTTGTGAGCCTACTACCCACCACAACATCTTGAATTTGAGGTGGCACCCCCTTGATAAATTTCTCGATGTTACGGGGCACGGTGTCCACCATGTGTGGTAGGAGCATACTCAACTCATGATGCCGGGTGGAATAAGCCAAGTGATTTCCACCATCTTGTTTGAGGTTCCAGAACTCCTCCTCTAGCTTTCGCAACTCGCTCCTCGGACAAAAATTTTGAATCATGATCTCCTTAAATTCCTCCCAGGGCAATGCCAAAGCAACCTCAGTTCCACGGTTTCTCTTTTCACTATTCCACCATGTTAGTGTCCGTTGTTGAAGAACAGTTGTGGCATAGCGAACCTTGAACTCGTTGGGGCACTCACTAACAATGAACGTATTCTTCATACTTTCAAACCACTCAAGAAGTCCAGTGGCTCCTTCTTTTCCACTAAAGCTAGTGGGTTTGCACGAGTTGAAGTGTTTGAAAGTGCAAGTACGATTGTTCCCTTGTTGATTGTTCCCGTTTTGGTTGTTGCTATTGTCTCCATTAGCACCACTATTGTTCCCATTGGTGTTGTTGTTGCTATTAGCCATTAGAGTGCTATTAAGTTCATCAACCATAATCAGGATGACGGCAGCCATTTGCCGGGCAATCATGGCAGCTAGCTTACGGTCGGAACTTTACGCTTTCCATGGTGACGAGACATGCTGGATATACAAAAATGAGTTAGTTACAGGAGTGAGGATAACAAAGGATAGTAGTTTAACAAAGATAAGCTAAGAGTTATAAGGTACACGGAATGATTCCATTTGGTAACGCATTACCATTTGGACACGTTGACACGTCAAGGTGAATTGACCCATTTACCTTAGAAACTTGTGTATATTGACCATAGTTTATCACTCATCCCAGAAATCCCCAGGTAAGCATAACTAGTCCCGTAGGATTTATGCGATATGCTTGCCTTAGCCCGAGGGCCTTTTTCCAGGAAAACCAGGATACAGGTGTCTATGTGTCACACAATATTTCTTAGGTTCATAGAATCAAAACCTTGATGAGATTTATATAGATTAGACATAACGTCTAAAGATCCAAGTCAAAAAATAAGCATAAGATTCCACGTGTCGTCGAGAATAAGGTTAAGAGAGTTCATGTTCGGGGAGAGTCAAAGAGTCAAAGTTAAGTTTAGGGAGACAAGTAACAATGTTTAGGCAATCCTATGCTAAGGCATCAAATTGCACATAAGAAGGCATAGCATTATGTAGCATGCAAAGTATATAATTTACAAGATAGAAATATAATTCTATAAGGTTCATGCATACTATAGTCTAGGTCATCATTTCTAATAACCTAGATCCCTATAGTTATGGGCTCTGATACCAATCTGTCACACCCCAACCTTGACGGCGGAAATGTCGAGGAGTGAGAGTTAAGATCGTTCACAGCCACATAACGCTATTAATAACCCAAATATATATTAAACATAAGTTCCAATTGTACCATTACAATCATAAGTCTCAAAGAAATTAAAAGCATAACATAAAATGTAACATGTCATTCTTATTTCATTTATTTATCTAGGTCCATTCCTAGATGTGCAAGCTTCAAAGAGAAGAAATCAAACTTGAGTATTTTCTGAAACATGTTAAAAATAAAATGTCAACAATAATGTCGGTGAGATTTCCATAGTTTGAAATACATATATATATAAAAGATGGCAATTCATGTTATAAGTTAGAGAGCAAAGTAACTAGGGATGTAAGACAGAATGCACAATCAAACCTTGACAAAGTTTTACAAGTCTCAAACGTTTACAAGCATATACGATTAGCTAAGTGTACTTGGATCAACCAAGCAGGCTTGTCAGGCCCATAGATCTATGACGTCGCCAGGCTAGCAATAGTTAATGATTGTACATATATTCGACATTACATGGTAGCTACAAAGATCAACTAACCATAACATACAAGTGAATTGCCATAAGTTTACAAGCATCAAACGTGTTTACAAGTGCAATGTTTATATGGTAACATGTTTCACCCAAAAGTGTAAAAATATAAAAAGTGGGTATAAAAATACTCACATGATCAATAAGTATATAATTGATGAATAATAAGAAAAATAATAGTCGTCGTTCTAACGTAAACCTTCACGAGGTACCTAAATATATATATTTACAAGATTTTAAGTTTAATAATAAGTTTAACGAATTCACGAGAACTAGGGTTTCATCTTGGTATTTGGGGCTTTGATAATTAATTATGTAACCAGTTATATTTTAATTCCATGAAATAAATTGATTTAATAATTAGGATTTAAAACGAAAATGAATCATTAGTGAAATGGAGTTATAAATATTACTCAAATATTATTATTTGTTGATTAAGTAATGGTTGAATATATAATGAAAAGGAAAAATCAATTTGATGATTAATTATTTAAAACTTGATCGGAAGTAGTTAATTGAATAATTATATATTTAAATGACTTGCAAAATAGTTTAAAAGTATAATATTATTAAATTTTGAATAACCCTTATAAAGGTTTCATAATATTTAGACCTTTGATAAATAAGGAAATAGAAAACTAAATGTTTTAGAATTTTTTTTAGAACCTAAATAAAGATTTTAGAAATAATTTGTTATATAATTTCACACTTATATACTTTTACAATATTTGCCATCTAAAATTAAAATAAATATCAAATTTTAATTTTCCAAATATTTCAGAAAATAATAATTACATTTTGGGTTTGTACTAATTATTAAAATGATTTTTACATGAATCTAATAACATTTATATGATTTTCTGAAAATAAAAGTAATTGAAACAAATAAAAAAAACACTTTGCAAGGAACCAGGTTCGAACCCGGGTCTCTTTGGCATCCCATGAGTATGTAGACCAATGGGCTAGGAGCCCACATATCTGTCTGCCATGCAAATTTAAATTTTAAAACTTGTGCTTATACAAACCCCAAAAATCCATATGAACCCTAACATGATTTCGATTCAAATTGATACCCCAATCGATGATTATTATTGAAATAAACATGGGGCTTTGATTCCCCATGTAAAATCGAGTATACGCGTATTAGAAACTTACGTGATTTGATGTGGGTTGATGGTGATTAGGATGAGAGTAGACGCGACCGTGAGGGAGATGGGGTTCAACACGAAATCGATGATACCACTCGAATTAAATGCAGATAGAGCTCTAGAAAGAGAATTCAACTAAAAGCCCTTTGTCAATTGAGGTTCTAGATGCTAGAATGATGATGACACCTTAGTTACAAGTCGCGTTAGGAAAGGGAATCGAATGCGATGTTCGAGTGTGTTTCAAATGAAATTGCTTTTAGTGATGAACTAGAAACAGTTAAACGATTGCGTGTGCTCAATTAATTGGGTTATTAATCGATTTCAATTGTCGAACGGTTCATGGTTCAAATGAAATCTTCGGTTTCGAGATTCAATTGCCTTCATACATGTTTTTAAACACAATAACACATGTATTCAAGTTTGAAACGTTCCCTCGAAGCGTTTGGTATCATCTGATTTTAAAATCGTGGTCGTTTTGACCGTTATGGAGCCTCTCCGGCGTCGTGCCGGCTTGGCCGGCGACGGCCGGAAAACCGGGGGGAAGAGAAAGGTGGGTGGGTTGGGTTTCAGAACTTGGCAGTTTTGGTCCTTGTAGTTTTATAATTATTATTTTATGTATAAACTTCGTAATTAAAGTTTCTAAATTTGCATATAAGCCCCCTAAACTTAATTAAAATTCAGCTTTTATAACTTATCAATTATTTATAAATTATGACTTCTATTATTGTTATTATTATTATTTTAGTTATTATTATTATTTATTATATAATAATTTTCATTATAATCCTTCAAGTTAAAGGATTAAGAGGCAACTTAAAGCAACATGCATAAGTAACCCATGAGTTTCATATTAGGCAACAATAGTCCTTTCAAGAATAAACAAAGTTAACTCTTAGTTAACAAAAATTCAAGATGTTACAACCATGATAGAATTGAGCTCTCAGTCGGCCCTTGACGACCACGAATCCACGTGATCCAACATTACAATGAGTTTCACACGTCATACTTACGTTCATTTATAGCCATAACACATATTTAGAAGAGATTGAGGCTTACCAACAAAGCCGAGAGTTCCCGAATGTCAAACCAAGGAAAACATTTCAAAGGAAATAACCATGACCTGTGATTACCACACCGAGCCTTAAATGGGAGAGATTCTAGAAAGAGAGTGAATGTAGAGCGTTTTTAAAAAGAGAGAGAAAATTGATGTGGAGGTGCAAATGATGTGAAAGTCAGGTTTTTGAGCTTTTATATCGAATATGCACGACAGAGCATGTTGGTGGACCTCTATGCAAACTTGATTTTCATCCCCATGCGTTGCGTGAGAAGATGGAGAGGAAACAAACTTGTTTGAGAAGAATGAGATGCCCGGTTAATTAATGGGTTGATAGTATGGTTTTAAAGTAGCCCTCATTAATATACTTTCTAACTTTTTGCTTAATGATTAACTAGATTTTCATCCTCGCGTGTTGTGTCGGGGATCACACAACGATTCCAAATATCAAAACAGAAATACAAAAACTCGTCACAATGGCTATCATTCTTATGTAAAATCCTAAGTGTCTTTCATTGTAAAATTTACTATAACTCGATGTTGTTCACACATATTTCACTTGGTTTGTCATGATATCAAAACGAAAACGAAAATCGCTATAGCTGTACGTAGCCAAAAAAATATTTCATTTTTAATACACCTCCATTTATAAAAAATGATATTGGAACATTAAAATCTTTTTCTCACAGGCGCGCGTAGTCAATTTTCAAAAAAAGTTAACAAAGGAAGGTTAAATTATATAGTATTGGGGTTGATAATGAAAAAAACAAAAACATAAAAAGAAGAATGGCCCATGCTTAAGTGGCTAAATTATAAATCCATCAAAATTCAGTGGCAAAAGTCTAAAGCTCCTAAAAGTCCATGTATTATTAAGTTGTACGTTAATATATACAAATACATATATATACATATATATATATATATATATATATATATATATATATATATATATATATATATATATATATATGTAATATTGATTTAAAGGTTTATTATGTTTATTAAAATTAAATCAAAATTTAATTAGAAGAGTAAGACTAGTTACATGAATTTGTATCTATGTTTTTGTTTTGTTTTGTTTAACTAAAAGGGTATCTTTGTTAATTTTTAAAAATATTAATCAGGTGGACTACAATGAAAAAATAAATGAAACCACATTATATAAAGGGATAAGAATATTACATATTATGAAAAAAGATATCCGATGAATAGTGCTTTTTTACATGATTTTATGCTTATGGTACAAGTGGATATGGTGCGTACAAGTTTGTTTGCATATGGTACAAGGTATTGATGCGCCTAGGTTTTTGTGCTTGTCCTTTTAAAGGTATATTCAACCTTTCTTTTCCAGATTTGGTAGAGAGATAGAAGTTGTCTCTACCTTGGGGGTTTCGGTGGTTGTTTTGCCACCATCTCCGATGAATGGTTGCATGGGCTAGGTTGTTTGGTGGTGGCAAAGGCGGTCGACAAGGTTGCCGCTCCGGCTTGGTGGGCGGTTTCGTCACCATTTTGTCACCGCAACTGTGCTTTTTTGCTTATATCAAGGCTTTTCGAGGGTGCTTAAGGTCTACAGACACTACAAGAATTTACATCTGTGGCGACAAACCTTATGGCGACGACACACCCTAGTCGCCATAGGTGCTAAGGACGACCAGTCGTCGCTATAGAGAAATCTTGATTTTTAACTATCCTAACCCTATGGCGACGAGAAGTCGTCGTCTTAGGTAGACCTATAGCGACAAAATTCCGTCCTCGCCATATAGTTCTCTTTGTCGTCGTCATAGCCCCATTTAAATTGATTTTTGATTTATTTAAATAAATTTAAAAAAATTAAAATTAGTTGACACCCTATGGCGACGACATGTCGTCACCATAGGTTAAAACTTTTTTTTTTCCTCTGAAAAAGTTGGAGGGAAATAATCCCGCCATTATGAAAACCCTATCGCGACAACATGCCGTCGCCATAAAGTGAATTATTGATGTAAGTGTGTTGGAATGATATTTCAAGTGTTTAAATATTAAATATTAAGTATAATCACTCGTATTTATACATTTCATTATGTTGAATAGGTTAACTATGAGTTTGTAGTGATTTTATAGGTAAAATAACCAAGTTGGAAGCTTACATGGTGAAACAAGGCGTTGGAGGGGTCGAGAAACAAATATTCAAAATGCAGCAGAAAAGTTTCCACCATAGCCTACTACAACCACCGTAGGCTACACCAACATCAGCCAAAAAACAGCAAAATACCCTTTAGCGTAGGCTACGCTGGCTGGCGTAGCCTACGCCAGAGTCTCCTAGAAACACCTATAAAATAACAATTTTTTTAGGTTTTGACTACCATTTGCCCCCCATTCGACCTAAGATCATTTTGGATGAATTTTGGGAGTTCCTAGGCCTGAAATTCATCATTCCACATCATTCTAACACCATTCAATCATCCATTATGCAAATCAACAACGATTTTGAAGATCATTCAAGAAGAATGAGCGGCTAATCTTCTCGTGATCTACTTCGGGTAATAGGTTTTGTGTGTTAGGTTCTCGTTTGTGTTTGACTTGTATTGGGATTAAACTTTAGAATCCTTTAAGTTCTTTATAAGTTTGACTTGTGTTTTTGATTGTTTAAACGATTGTGTTGGTTAATTTTGATTTGAATGTTATATGATTTTGTGCAAGTTGTGTGATTGCAAAGTTTTGGTTGTTAATTCAGTGGGTATCGTGTACTAAGACCTGTTAAGTCTTGGTTATCGTTATCACTTAATAATTACACGCATAGAATCCCCATTTAGGATTTTCCACCAAGTTGAACTAATTGATTACCGAAAACCAAACCTTAATCCCGGAGTGGATTACTTCTTCTCATAATTGTTTTTTAATCAAGTTTAGTCATTTGAAATTTGTTTTCATAGTTACTTTCTTAATCATTCAAAAATCCAATTTTTACAGCCAAGATGCAATAGTTTAAGTAATTTGTCAATTTTATTAATCGTTTCTTATAAATCAATTTACAATACACCGACCACCAATTCCACGAGGTACGGCAACCCAACTTACCCTAACTAGTTTAAGGTGGATAGGAACACATATTATAACATCTTATTTGATTGGTACTTCGACATCGATCAAATTTTGGCGCCGTTGCGGGGAATCGGTGCGCTTGGTGTTTTGTTATTTGATTTGTTTTAAATTTTGTTTACTTGTTTTTGCTTTATTTCTTTTATTTCTTTGTTACGCTTGGTATTTTTCAGTGTGCAGGTGACAGGTTGCATGCATACTCGATATTTGGGTAGGAAATCACCATTAGTATTCGATCCAGAGATAGAGAAATCAGCAAGGTATAATCGTGTTCTACATCGATCAGGGCTACCAACTACATCAATTTCACAAGCTATTAATTAAGCAGCTAACAATTCATCGGATTCAACCAACCCAAATAACCAACCACCTCAAAATCCAAACCCTCTTCCTAATAACCAAAATCAAAACCCAAATCCATCTCCACCTCCAAATAACAACCGCAACAATAACCTGAATCAACCACCACCCAACAACAATATGAATCAAAATAACCTCAATCAAGGTGATGACTTTGATCATGCAAGCATGCATAGTGTTCATACGAGTGATGAAGATTATGAAGATGAGTGGAATAAAAATGAAGAACCCTATAATGGTGCAAATTATGATGCTTGGGATGGACATTTTGGTGGCGGTCAATGGAATAACAATTGGGGGAATGATTAATATGGGTGGAATGCACCACCTATCAATCAACAAAGGGGTAGGGTTAACAATAATGTCAATCAGCCAAGAAGACCTCAAAGAGCTCAAGTACGAGGTGTGGATAGTCATTTCAGACCGGCTATTTTGGAAAATCCAAATCCCATCGCGCCTCCAAATCGTAGAGGAAGAGCTTTTGATGTACGCCCTCATTATCTCACCATTCTTCTTGCATTTAAAGGCACTACAACAAAAGAACCATATGTGCATCTTGCTGAATTTGATGCCATATGTAGCACTATTGGTGGAAATCATTTTATACAAGATGAAGTGAGGCTGCGATTGTTTCAATTTACTTTGAAAGATAAAGCTAAGCAATGGTTCCTCACTTTGCCTGACAACAGTATTCATACTTGGCAAGAGATGCAAAGGGTTTTCTTTGAAGAATATTATTCTATGGGTAAAACTAGTGACGCAAGAGATGATATTCGATCCTTTCAACAACAAGCTGGAGAACAGTTTCATGAAGCATTCACCAGGTTTAAAGAACTGATCCGTATATGCCCATATCATGGAATTGAACGTTGGGAATTTATCAAGGCTTTTTTGGATGGATTGACCAATGAGGAGAGAAAGTACTTATATTCTACAAGCAATGGCACCTTCCTTTCTAACCATGAGGATGCAGATTGGGAATTTCTAGAGAGGATGTGTAGGAACTCCAAAGCACAAGCTTCTGCTAGTAGGCGATCAAAATCCAATTCGATAAGATCGACCACGGTTGATTATGAAACTAAAGAGAGAATTGCATCGTTGGAGAAACAATTGGCAAGGCTAGGAAGAACAGGTGTAAAGGAGGTTGCAAATGTGGGCTATGATGTATGTGAAGAATGTGGTGAATTGGGTCATAATGGTGAGTCTTGTCCCTTGGTAATAAGAAGAAGTGAGGAAGTCAATCAAGTTTACGGAGATAGGAAGCAATTCGGTATGAGTTCCAATACTTATCATCCTGGATTGAGGAATCATCCCAACTTTAAATATGGTAATGCTACAAACAAGATGAACCCTAACTTTCAAGGCAATAATCAAGGCGGTCAAGCATATCAAAATCAAACACAAGGGAATTACAATCCAAGTGGAATCAAAGAACTTCATATTCTCAAGGAAACAATCAAGGGAGCTACAATCATGGGGTTCAACAAGGGAGTTCATCACGAAGTTATCAAGGAAATCCTCCATCGGGACAAGTTTGTAGCGAAGACTCTACAAATGCAAAGTTAGATGCTTTAATGAACATGATGAAAGAAAATATGCAAGAGAATAAGAGGCAAAATAAAATCAGAGATAAAGCTTATGAAGCCTTAAACAAGCAAGTGGGACAATTAGCTGAGGACGTGGCTCAAATTAAGCGGAACCTCGAAAAGTTACCAAGTGATACCATGATCAATCCTCAACATCAAGGAACCAACACGGAAAACATGAGAAATGTTCACATCAATTCGGTTAGTATCCTTTTTGACTCTAAAATTATTGATAATAACTTTACTTCTTTTCCATAAGTTGCAGTTAAGGAAGAGAAAGTCGATGCAGTGGAAGATAGTGACCCAGGAGCACCCATCATTCCAATAAAAGTGGGGAAGTTGAAGATAAAAAGAGCACTCTTGGATTATGGAGCAGTTGTTAATATCTTGCCAGGTATGTTATATGATCAGTATGACTTCGGTTCTCTATAGGAAGTTAACACCACTATGGTGTTAGCTGACTTGACTCAGAAATGTCCTCGAGGGATGGTAAGAAATGTTATAATCAAGTTAGGAGAATTTTACTACCTGGTGGACTTTATGGTGCTTGATTATGCACCGGTGAGGACAAATGAGCATCGAAGGTCATATTAGGTTGACCATTTTTAGCAACTGCCAATGCTCAAATCAATTGTCGGGATGGAATGGTTGAAATGACTTACGAAACTCGTAAGTTACGTTTTGATGTATTTTCCAAGTCGGTTAATTATTTTGTTAATGATGAAGTTTTTGTGGCAGATATGAATAACATGTGTGTTCCTACTTATACTCCATATGTAAGCACGAACACTAATTTTGAGAATGATTTTGAGTATAATAGGGTTAAGCATGTGGACTTGAAGGAATTGATGAATTTAAAAGAAGAGAAAGAGCCAATTATGATGATGGAAACAAAAGATGAGAAGCCTAAAATGAAGAAAAAAGTTGATGATCCACTTGATCATATAAAAGACAGAGTTGAGGCATTAATGTTTGGGCCACAATACGATCTAGTTGAAGACCCACAGATCATTTGAAGAGTACCGGTGTCAAGCATCCTACTCGACCACCATGAGTGGTCGCAGGTATGGTCTGGCTGAAAATCTAAAACTTAGCGCTATTCGGGAGGCAACCCGAAATCAAAATTTTATGCTTTTATGTTTGATGTGTTTGTTTAAGTAGTTTGTGTTGTCAATTTGGTGGTGTTATTAGTATTATATGTTAAGAATGGTTATGTTTGTGTCTGGTCGGTTTGGGTTGAAAAGTCGTTTATGTTGATTGATTGGATAAATTGAATTAAAAAACCGTGCATTTAACCTAAATATCACACATTGGGGACAATGTATCCCAAGTGTGGGGATGAGGGAAACAAAAAGAGGACAATATATATTTTTTTGTTTAAAAAAATTGTTTTTAAGCAATCCAATCGGACACAAAAACGACAAGCATATCAATTGATTCCTATCTTGTTCAAAAGTAATGGTCTTTAGTCATGGTCTAATTCTAGGATAGCACAAGAAAATATGTTTAGTAAGTTTTTTCGAAGTAGTTAAGAATTACCTAATTATGGTTAACAGGCTATTGGTGTAATAAAAGCATGTGCACGTCGACAACCCTATTTCCCAACTTGGTAAGATTTCGAAGCCTACTAAATTGTTAGTTCACACAAAAATTGTTTCATTTGTTAGTGTAGGCCATATGACTCTTTGTTTTAGAAATTGTGTGATTTGATGCATACTAAGACGGTGGACTTGATAAATGCATATAGATGATAGAGGCAAATCTAGGATTCTCTTTTCCTTTCAACCCATTTTCGTGCATTACCAATTGCCTAAAATTTTCCCTAGTATCCCCTTTTGAGCTTTAAATCTTTTCTTTTGTTAAACCCACATCATTAAAACCCAAATCAACTCATTCACCCTTACAAAATACAATGATAGACAAATTATTTTTTTTACCCAATGTGACCCATTCACCACTGATGATGACATTCCTAGTGTATCAGTATTTGATTTTTGGTAATAGTTAGTGATTGAAAAAAAAACCAAAAACAATAAAAGCAAAAAAAAAGAAAAAAAATACAAAAATTCTAATTATGAGATAAATGTGTACCCATGGTTGTTGTTTTGTTTTAAGTAGTAGTTACGTTAATAAGGATGTCAACAGTGATATTTACCTTGATTTTTATTTTAGCCACTTTCACAGCCAAACATTCCTACCCGAACCTAAGCCCAAGACCGATAAGTCCTTTTGATGTGTGCATTATTAATGTATACTGTGGAAGTTTGATTGTCACTCAAGCATATGATAATAAAATTTCATACGTGGACCTTTTGAGTGATTTATTGGTGCAATTTTCACCAATCCAGAAATAAACCGAGTGGAGCGAAAATAGTGAGGGGTGTGTTGCATGAAAATAAAAACCAAAAGCCTGTTAGGTTTAATTAGGAGGATTCTATTTTGAAATAAATGTAACATGTTTTACTTGCTAACCAAACACGATTGTTGTAATTCTGGAATAGGGTATGACTTTGGACCATAGCTAAGACATAGTAAGGGACCTTGGTTTATATATTGTTGTTTAGTGTTTCAAACGGATATGCTTGAGGGCAAGCAAAGGTTAAGTGTGGGGATGTGATGTAAGTGTGTTGGAATGATATTTCAGGTGTTTAAATATTAGATATTAAGTATAATCACTCTTATTTATGCATTTGATTATGTTGAATAGGTTAACTATGAGTTTGAAGTGATTTTGTAGGTAAAATAACCAAGTTGAAAGCTTACATGGTGAAACAAGGCGTTGTAGGGGTCAAGAAACAAAGATTCAAAATACAGCAGAAAAGTTTCCACCGTAGCCTACTACAGCCACCGTAGGCTACACCAGCATTAGCCAAAAAACAACAGAATACCCTCCAGCGTAAGCTACGCTAGCTGGCGTAGCCTACGCCAGAGCCTCCGAGAAACACCTATAAAATCGCAATTTTTTTTAGGTTTTGACTACCACTTGCCCCCCATTCGACCTAAGACGATTTTGGACGAATTTTGGGAGTTCCTAGGCCTGATATTCATCATTTTACATCATTCTAACACTATTCAATCATCAATTATGCAAATCAATAACGATTTTGAAGATTATTCAAGAACAATGAGCGGCTAATCTTCTCGTGATCTACTTCGGGTAATAGGTTTTGTGTGATTAGGTTTTCGTTTGTGTTTGACTTGTGTTGGGATTAAACTTTAGAACCCTTTAAGTTCTTTTATAAGTGACTTGTGTTTTGATTGTTTAAACGATTGTGTTGGTTAATTTTGATTTGAATGTCATATAATTTTATGCAAGCTGTGTGATTGCAAAGTTTTGGTTGTTAATTCAATTGGTATCGTGTACTAAGACCTGTTAAGTCTTGTTATCTTTATCACTTAATCATTACACGCATAGAATCCTCATTAAGGATTTTCCACCAAATTGAACTAATCGATTACCGAAAACCAAACCTTAATCCCGGAGTGGATTACTTCTTCTCATAATTGTTTTTTAATCAAGTTTAGTCATTTGCAATTTGTTTTCATAGTTACTTTCTTATCATTCCAAAATCCAATTTTTACAACCAAGAGGCAATAGTTTAAGTAATTTGTTAATTTTATTAATTGTTTCTTATAAATCAATTTACAACACACCGACCACTAATTCCACGAGGTTCGACAACCCTACTTACCCTAACTAGTTTAAGGTGGATAGGAACACATATTTTAATATCTTATTTGATTGGTACTTCGACATCGATCAATTATTTTTTAATTTAATATTAATAAAATTAATTACTATTTGCCTGATTATTAATATTAATTAATTAATTAATTAATATACATTATTGTTATATGTACTATTTTTAATTAAAAGTAAAATAAATAAATAATAATAATATATTAAATATTATTATATTAGATGCTATTATTATATATAATAATTATAAACAATTAATGTAAATTTGGGCCAAAGATGTTCGGTTATGATATTTATAGTCGGTTACATGCATCAAAAGTTAAGTATGGTTGAATCACGATCATTGCTGTTGAATTTCACACTTTGATGATAATTTATGGGAATTTATGCTTATTAATGATAAATTAAGTTTGATTATGTTTAATTGCTATACATGAGTGTCAAACAATGTTAAAGATTTTGGTTATGATAGTCAGGGTCGGTTACACATGTCAAATGTTAGCTATGATCGAATTACGATCATTGGTGTTGAATTTCACACTTTGATGGTAATGTGTGGGGAATTATACTTATTACCATAAATTAAGCTTGTTTATGTTTACTTATCATCAATAAGTGTCAAACATTATCAAATATGTTTAATTATGAGAGTTAGGGTTGATTACATATGCCAAAGATTAGTTCTAATTGAATTATCATCATTGGTGTTGAATTTCACACTTTGATGGTGATTTACATGGATATATGCTTAATTGTCATCAATGAGTGTAAAAAATATTAAATATGTTTAGTTATGATGATTACAGTCGATCACATACCTCTAAGATTAGCCATGTTCAAATTATTATCATTAGTGTTGAATTATATATGTTGATGGTAATTTATGAGAAACTATGTTTATTAACAATAAATTAAGTCTATTTATGCTTAAATATCAAAATATATGGCTCTATGGCAATGACTTGTCGTCGGCATAGACCTCTGTGGTGACGATAAAAAACAGACCTATGGCGACGAGCTTGTGGCTACTAAGGCTATGGCGACGACATGTCGTTGCTATAACCTATGGTGACGACAAGTGGGGTCTATGGCGACGATTTTTGTCATCGCCGTAGGGTCAAATTCTTTTAGAAAGATCTGTATGTGTAGAGAACAAGGCGGTGTCGGCGGCGGCGGAGCCGATGTCACGCTAGCTTGGCCGTCGTTTTGCTGCCTCCCTTTCGACATTTTGGGGGTTTTAAATGACGGTGCTACACCTTCCCCGTTGCCTGCCACCCTAACTCGGGCGGTTGCATCTGCTAGCCGCTATCCTCGCTAGCGGTGATGCGATTGTACTAACTAATGATGACGAGTATTTGTGGTATTCTCTTTTTAATGTTTTAGATCTGCAACCATATAGTTCTATGGTTATGCTATGCGATAGTATCTCAGGCCGACGACCTTGCGTTTCCGGCTAGATCGGGGCGGTGGGCTCGCCGGCTACACCTATCTGTTTTGTCTTTGTCGTAGCCAGCCGACTTGGAGGCTGTTGTGGTTCCAATTTCTTGATGTTCCTTGAAATCGACATCTGCCCAGGGGTTTGGACTCTTACGACCATCAGGTTGAATGTCGGAGGCTTCCGCTTACTTGGGGATAACCGCCGCTCGGCCTCCTGTTTGCGGTTGAGGTAGAGTAAACGGTTGTTTCTTGTCGATGGCTTGACAACCATTTTAGGTCGTCCTCATCGGTTTCTCTCTGATGTCCTCTTTTTTGGTCTTAAGGCATTAGAGTGGCTAATGCACCAGGTTTTTCCTCATTTGAAGCTTTGATGTTTGATACCTTATTATGTCGATGATGATGACTATTAGCTCATCTGAAACCTTTAGAATGATATTCATCTTAGATGTTAATGATTTGGGTTTTGCATTTTGTTAGGAAAGATATTGATGATGATGACCTTGGCTCATCCGAGACTTACATGAACACATCTGACGGGCTGTGATGATTACTAATGATGATATCAGTTGTTTTGGTATGGCTACCATTCGGGGTTAGCAACCGCAACTGAAAGTTTGTTCACTCTTAGATAACATCAAGTATTTGAGTATTTTAGAAAGAAACAATTATTTGAGTACTTAAAGTATCTATAAAACCTTGATATTTATATAATACTAATTACTAATTCTTTGATGCATAATAGGTTGTACATATGTTTAGTGGATTTGTACATATGTTTTTTTTCTTAATTAATTAATTAATTATATATTTTTATTTCTATCTTTCAAATATATAGTATAACAGAATGTATTGCTTTTAAACAAATCACATATTGTAAGGATTCCTGAAGTCTGATGCAACCCAAAACAGCTTAAGTGTCTCAGCAAACATGCACTAAGTACTGAAGTGAAGAATGCTTCGGAAGTTTTACACAAAGCATTAGAAAATACTCTAAGTGTAAAATCTTCCGAAGCCAAGACCAATATCTTCCGAAGCCAAACATGAAGTCTTCCGAAGCTTCAGAGACAAAGTCTTCCGAAGCCTCATCCTATGAAGACAGATTTCTTCCGAAGACTTTTAGTACACATGCTTTATCTGATGTACTGTTCCATAAAGCACCTTTTCCGCTGCATCTCTGTAAAGTCACCAACTTACATGAGTTGGTGAAAAGGGTCATGCTTTTGGTAACTGTACATTGAGGTCTTGAGTCTGTAACTTTCCACTTTATGTACTTTATCCTTTTTGTATTGTAAAAGGATGTGAGCTATGGCATGTCATAGTCACAAGGTCAAAAGGCAGATATGCCTTTTGATCCTACAATTGATTTTGTTAGTGTCTAGTCAATTGTATCCAGCTGGCCTTCAAAGTATGGCCGGCTGTAGGTTGTAGTATAAGTATTTCAAGTTCTTGTATCTTTTCTTAATGCTTTGTAACACTTGTAAGAGAACTTGAGAAAGCAATATACTGCCTCCTTGAAACCCAACTCTCTTGTTCTGTCTCTTTACTTACTTGTGTTCTTAGCTTCACCTTGGTTACCCAGTTCACTGTTTGATTAGAGATTAGTTATTCTCCTCATTGTGTGGTTGTGTTGTAATTGTAGTTAAGCCCTTAAACGGTCCTGCAATTGGTATCAGAGCCTTCCAGGCTCTTGATATAAGATCTAACCATCTTAAGATCCCTCACAACACACAAAAGCTAAACTCTTCAAATGGCTGCCATCTCTAAGACTGATATGGAGACTGGAACCATGAACAAATCCCCACTGATCACTCTTGATGATTTTGACACCTGGTGCATGAGGATGGAAGGCTTCATCAGGTCTCTTGATTCAAGAATGTGGGAATCTGTTGAGAATGGACCTTTCATACCCAGCACCCCCTCTGCTACTGGTGCTGGTATGATTCCTAAAGATGTGGCCAACTACTCAGATGAAGATAGAAAAAGAGTAGAAATTGATAGGAAGGCCATGACTGCTCTTCAGACTGCTCTCCCAAACTCTGT
Source organism: Flaveria ramosissima (assembly GCA_025215565.1). Classification (NCBI taxonomy): domain Eukaryota; kingdom Viridiplantae; phylum Streptophyta; class Magnoliopsida; order Asterales; family Asteraceae; genus Flaveria; species Flaveria ramosissima. The sequence continues at coordinate 58,864,214 of CM046030.1, forward strand.
ATACAGAGGCTTCAAGAAGTGCAAGACAGCCAAACAGCTGTGGGATGCACTGAAGCTGATGTATGAAGGCTCCTCTGAAGCCAAGGAGAACAAGAAAGATCTTCTGAAGCAGCAGTTTGAAAATTTCACCTTCAAGGCAGGTGAGACCATGACTCAACAATACTTCAGGTATGTTGAGATTGTGGATACCCTAGTGGATGGAGGAGTTCCTCTTGAGAATAGGGACATTGTAAGGAAGTTCATGTCATCACTTCCTAGGCAATGGACACATTATTGTGTGGTGATCAAGAGGACTGAGAACCTTAAGACTCTTACTCTTACAGAGTTGTATGGGATTCTCAGTGGATACCAGATGGAGATGAACATGCAAGGTTCATCTGGCAACTCCAACAATCAAATGGGTTCAGCCCTTCATGTGGTTGAAAGGGACAGCATAGAACCTCAGCATCATCTCTTATGCTACCCTGACAACTCACAAAAGGGTCCTTTCATCACCTTCCCGGAGACACCAAGGGAGAACTTTACTCAAGGAAGCCCATTCCAAGAGACAAGTTCTTCTCAAGCCTTTGTGTCTGCAGATGAAAGCTGTGGGAATTATCTCTTCACTCTTGAAGACCTGGACTGTATCCATCCAGATGACCTGGAATACATGGAGATAGTTCAGCAGATGGCTCTCCTCACTCACAGAGCCAAGAAGTTCTACAAGAGGACAGGAAGAAGATTTCCAAGCAATGCTACCAGCAGCAAGTTTGGGCTGGATAAAAGCAAAGTTAAGTGTTACAACTGTAACCTTATGGGTCACTTTGCCAGGGAGTGTAAAGCACCTAAAACAAATGGGGGCCAAACACAACCCAGACCAAACTTTGCTGACAAAGCTCCTCAAGCTGAGAAGACAAAGCAACATGCTGCTGTTGCTGTTGAAGAAGGAGGCTTTGACTGGAGTTTTCAGGTGGAGGATGCTTCTCCAAACCAAGCACTGATGGCTGACCATGATGAAGCCAAGGTATTGGAACATCTCTGCTCCCCTGAATGCATTGCTAAAGTAAATAGATACAGGTCCTATAACCTAGAGATGAGATCTGATCTTGAGTCATTAAACATATTAAAATCTGATTTTAGAAAGTCTGAAAATGATTACAAGTTAAAGATAGAAGACTTGGAGAAAACCATTTCAGTACTAAAACATGAACATACAGATTTCAGAACTCAGATCCAAGATCTCATCACTAAGTTAACTGAGTGCCAGGCTGAGCTTGTGATCAGCAAAGCCAAGGCAGAGAAAAGTGTTCTTGAAGAAGAGACCTTCAAGAACATGATATCCTCATCCCTGCACAACAAAGTTTGTTATCAAAACAGACAGGGACTAGGATCAAATGAGATAGCTCCTCCACACACAATCTTGTCTGTAAGATCTCCTAGGTGTGGAACTTGTGAAGATGAGCTTCCTCTCATAGATCCTGTAAGTGAGGATGATGAAGAAGTGATAGTGAAGAATTCCTCTGAGAAGAGTGAAGAAGAGGATTCTCCCAAGGGCCACTATCCTTCTGAGGAGAAGAAATCAACTGGGATGACCAAGTCCAAAAGAAAGAACTTGATCAGAAAGAGCAAAAGAAAAGCAAAGAAAGCTCAAGAAATCAAGGCTACTTTTGATGCTAAGCAGAAACAAGTTTTTATCTCTGCAGGTTTCAAAGTAGTAAGGACTGAAGACATCAACCAAGACTCCTTAGCTAAGAGTCATGGTTCTTGTTCAAATCATCTCAGTACCAAGAAGAAGACTGATTTGCTGTGTACCACTGCTGCACAGCCTGGACCATCAAACTCCAAGAACAGTTCACAGCCCAAGGGAACTGTCTCAGCATCTACCAAGATGAAGATGGAGAGGGGATGTGACCAAAGTCAGTCTTGTTCTCAAAGGGAGACTTCTTTGAAGAAGATAATGTTATGTGTCATGTGTGAAAGTACTTCTCACATTGCTAAGGATTGCCCATACAATCCTAAAAGTACTGTCCACATGACTAAAACAAAGACTTCAAAGAGTCTCAAGAAATCTCAAGCTTCGGAAGGAAAGTCTGTTTCCTTCGGAAGCTTCAAATCAAAGAAGGAGGTAAGTGGAAAATTACCTTCGGAAGCAAAGTTGGTCTCGGAAGAAAGGAATTCTTCCGAAGCACTAAAGTCTGCTGCAGTGACTGTAGACTCTTCCGAAGGATCAGTCATCAAAACTTATGAAGTTCTAAAAGCTTCTAAGGTTTTGAAGGTCAAGTCCAAGACTCCAAAGGTGGTGTGGAAGTCTAAGAAAGACCAAATGACTGAGGTTTCTCCATCAACAACAGCTGAAGATCCCTATAGTACAACCATAGGATCTATTACTGTTGCATTACCTTCTTTACTGTTAATGAGCCCAAGACAAGTAAGGCTTGGGTTTCAAAATGTAACTAATCATCTCTCTGTGCAGGAACAGCTCAAGACCAACAGGAATGTTGGATAATTGACAGTGGCTGTTCCAGGCACATGACTGGCAATAGGTCTCTACTCCACAATTTTGAGAGGATTGATGGAGGACCAGTTGCCTTTGGAGGAGATGAAGGTGGTTACATTTCTGGAAGGGGCAAGGTCACAAATGGTAAGCTCAGCATTGAGAAGGTAAACTTTGTCAAGGAGCTTGGGTACAATCTTCTGAGTGTATCCCAATTTTGTGATCAGAGTCATAACATGCTCTTTACTGAGCATGAGTGCATTGTTCTCAAACCTGGTGTGGTCATTCCTCATGAGCATATCCTGCTCAGAGCCCCCAGGAAAGGGAACATGTACAAGATGGATTTGCAAGAAACATCTCCCTCAGGAGAAGTTTCATGCTTTCTATCAAAAGCAAATAGTGATGAGTCTTTCCTATGGCATAAAAGAATGTGCCATGTAAACTTTAAGAACATGAATAAATTAATTAAACATGACTTGGTAACTGGAATGCCAAAGAAAGAGTTTACTAGTGATGATCATTGTGTGGCATGCCTGAAAGGGAAGCAACACAAAGTATCTCACAAGCCTAAGGAAAAGAACTCCATCACTACTCCCCTACACTTGTTACATATGGATCTCTTTGGCCCCACCAGTGTAATGAGTTTAGGAAGGACCTCTTACTGTCTGGTGATCACAGATGATTTTACAAGATTCACTTGGGTTTTCTTTCTTAGAACTAAGGATGAAACCCCTGAGATTCTGAAGAATTTCATCTTAAAAGTTGAGAATCAATGTGATCACAAGGTCAAAACCATAAGATGTGATCAAGGAACTGAATTCAAGAACCAAATCCTTGATGCATTTTGTGATGAAAAGGGTATTACAAGACAATATAGTGCTCCCAGGACTCCTCAGCAAAATGGAGTTGCTGAAAGGAGAAACAGGACACTTATTGAAGCTGCAAGAACTATGTTGTCTGACTCTAAACTGCCTATCACCTTCTGGGCAGAGGCAGTCAATACTGCTTGCTATGTGCAAAACAGAGTTTTAGTAGTTAAGACACATGGTAAGACTCCTTATGAACTTTGGCACAAGAGGAAACCTTTCATTGGTTTTCTCAGGTCATTTGGATGTCCCTGCACCATCTTGAATACCAAAGATCAAATTGCCAAGTTTGCTGAGAAATCAGATGATGGACATTTCATTGGATACTCTTCTCAAGCTAAAGCTTATAGAGTATACAATCTCAGAACTAGAATTGTTGAGGAGTCAGCCAATGTGACTTTCAATGAGCACACTCCTTGTGTGGCTGGTTCTGGTCCGGATTGGCTGTTTGATCTTGATTTAGTTACCAACTGTTTTAACAAATCTTGTGAGCATGTTTCAGGATCTGCAGAAAATCTAAATACAGGTGATCCTGATCCAAGATTTGAGCTAGGAAGATCTTCAACTCATACATCTTCAGCTCCAGTTGGAACTACTTCAGCAAATGAGGTTTCTATCAGCACAACAATGACAAATCAGCTGATACATCTGGCATGCCTTCAAATTCCAGCTCAGAGGCCTCTCAACCAGATAAAGATACCTCACTTGTAGAAGACAACAATGGTGATGGTGATAGTGATCAGGAATTCCTTGATGCTAATAACCACACCATAGATGACAACATCAATGATGTCTCACACTCATTGGATCAAGTTAATCTTGATAAGTGTGATAATGTGGAGGGTGAATCTTCAGGACCAGATTTAAATTTCTCAAATTTAGATCTTTCCCAGCAACTTGCTGTGATCCCTCAGCTAAGGATCCACAAGTCTCACCCTACCACAAACATCATTGGAGATGTTGTCACAGGGGTAAGAACAAGAGGACAAACCCATGAAGCAAATGTTTGTCTTCACTCTTGTTTCTTATCCCAGATAGAGCCCAAGAAAGTTGATGAAGCTCTAAAGGATGGAAGTTGGGTTGAAGCTATGCAACAAGAGCTGCTTCAATTCAAAAGGCAGAAAGTTTGGAACCTTTGTCCTCTTCCTCATGGGAAGACTACCATTGGAACCAAATGGGTTTTTAGAAACAAGAAGGATGATAGGGGAATCATCATCAAGAACAAGGCAAGACTAGTTGTTCAAGGATACACACAGAAGAAGGGATTGACTACACTGATGTCTTTGCTCCTGTAGCAAGACTAGAAGCTGTTAGGATATTCCTGGCATTTGCTGCATCCAAGAACTTCAAGGTCTACCAACTTGATGTAAAGTGTGCTTTCTTATATGGAGTGATTGATGAGGAGGTTTATGTCAAACAGCCACCTGGTTTTGTAGACCCTGATCATCCTGATATGTCTGCAAGCTTGACAAAGCTCTTTATGGGGCTGCATCAGGCACCCAGGAAGTGGTATGAGACACTATCTAAGTATCTCTGCAAGCATGGATACAGAAGAGGTACTATAGATGGAAACCTCTTCATCAAAGGACAGGGAAATGACTTATTGCTGGTTCAAGATATGTTGATGACATCATCTTTGGTTCAACTAATCCAAAGCTCTGCAAAGACTTTGAGAAGCTGATGAGGACAGATTTGAGAGAGTTCAATGGGGAGAACTCAACTTCTTTCTGGGAATTCAAGTGAAGCAGGTTGAAGATGGCATCTTCATAAGTCAGTCAAAGTATGTTCAAGACATACTCAAGAGGTTCAATATGACTGATTGTAAGATAGCTAAGACACCCATAGCCAGAAACCACTCCCTTGGTCCAGATCTTGAGGGGGAGTGTGTAGATGAACATTTATACGGGCTATGATTGGGTCTCTTATGTATCTTACAGCTAGCAGGCCTGATATCATGTTTGCTACATGTATTTGTGCAAGATATCAAGCCAACCCTAAGATGTCTCACTTAATCACTGTGAAAAGGATTTTAAGATACCTCAAAGGTGCTTCAACACTTGGTCTATGGTATCCAAAGAATCCAAATTTCAATCTGTATGCCTATACAGATAGTGATTATGGTGGTTGCAATATGACTGCAAAGTCTACATCTGGGGGATGTCAATTCCTTGTGGAAGGGTGGTCTCATGGCAATGCAAGAAACAATCCTGTGTGTCTGCATCAACTGCTGAGGAGGCTGAATATATTGCTGCTGCAAGCTGCTGTGCTCAAGTGCTTTGGATTCAAAATCAGATGCTGGACTATGGATTTAACTTCAAGGAGACTCCTATCCACATAGACAACAATAGTGCTATCTCTATCACTGAGACCCCTGTGCAGCACTCAAGGACCAACAAACACATCAACATCAGGTATCATTTAATAAGATAGATAACTATGAAAAAGGATTAATCAAACTAGTCAAAGTTCATACAGATGAACAATATGCTGATCTGTTCACCAAAGCTTTTGATGAACAGAGATTTAAGTATCTGATATCAGCTATTGGGATGATTAACTTTGAGTAGACTTTTTATTAAAACTAATTCTAATTATTTCTTCTTAAAATATGTGTGTCCTAAGTTGTCTAGTTCATCACTTTCATAAGCTCATGTTTTCTTTGGATGTAAAATTCTTTTTGAAGACTTTCCTTAGATTCTTGAAAATTTCTGATACTTCGGAAGATAAGATTTTATCTTCGGAAGAAAACATGTCTTTAAAATAAATAACTGTCTAAGAGATTTTACCTTGGGAAGAAGTAAAGATTCATCTCCGAAGCTTAAAATTCTTATCTCAGACACTTATCTATTTTCAAGAACCTTTTCTTCCGAAGCAAAATTAACCTTCGGAAGCTTTGTTATTTCATACAAAGCATTCAAGGTTTATTTCTCTTCCGAAGCATAAATTATCAAGACTCTCAGGAAAATCTTCCGAAGCCATTTTAGCTTCGGAAGCTTTTTAAATCAAAACTTCCGAAGACAAATAAACTTCGGAAGCTTTTCGAATTCCCAAGAAAACTACTTTTTGAGCAAAAGTAAACTACTTTTCAGAGGTGGGACCGACTTTCGGATTTCAAAGTTTATCCTCTTTCATTAACTTTGGTTCAAATCCCTTTTCATATAAATACCCAACGGTTCCCCCTCTTTCCCACTATCTTCTCATTCTACTGTTTCTCTAACCTAATTCTCTAAACCGCCTTTGCTTTCTACCTTTCTTCACCCTTAAGCTTCTAAAATGGCCAACCTTAACCGCAGAAACAACCCTGATTTCTCCATGCAACTACACAGGCAACATAATCAAGTTGCTCTGTTAAGCTCTGAGAAAGATGCAAGTTTCTCAGAGATTTGCCAATTCTTGACTCTATCTAAACTACTTCACCCCCTGACCATTGATCCTCCTCTATATGAGGATCAGTTGCTTGAATTCTGGAAGACCTGCCAAGAGGTCATTATGGATGGGGAGAAGGCACTGTCTGCCACAGTGCAGGGAGGACAGTCTTCATCACTCCGGCCATCATAAAACATCTACAGCTGGATGATGAAGAAGGTGAGGTGTCCTTTCCAAAAGAAGCTGTAATCATTCTTTTGGCAGATGGGCTAGAAGGAGAATTCTCTTGTAAAGACCTTTAGGAAAGGGAAGGTCTCATCCCAATGGAAATTCCTGCTCCATGTGGTTATCCACAGCTTGTCAAACAAGCATGG
>CM046030.1:58871492-58976516 GCA_025215565.1 Flaveria ramosissima
AGTTTCAAGCTCTCAATCTGCCTCTCAATCTCCTAATGTAACTATAATTCGATTCAATTTCGTTTTTTCTTTCGATACAACAGTTACATCACAATTCACACACTCGTGAATGATGAATAATCTGTATTGATTAATTTGCAGAAACAACGCGGGAAAGTTTTCTCACGGGCACCGGATAACGGAAGACGGAGTAGAGATGACGTTTGCAACTAACTATCTCGGTAAGTTTGTTTGAGGAATGCAATATGAGGAGTTTGTTGTTATTCAGTTAGCACGCGAAAAGCGTGATGACGAACTTGTTTGATAATTAGGTCATTTTCTGTTGACGAAACTGCTGATGAATGATATGATCGAGACCGCGAGAATTACCGGTGTTCAAGGTCGAATAGTGAACGTGTCGTCGGGTATTCATACATGGTTTTCCGGCGACTTGATTCGTTGCGTCGGTGAAATTAGTCGAGATAAAAGGTAATTTTACTGTTTTTTTTTTTTTAACAAAGTGATCAAGCCCGCGAAAATGGAGAGGTAGAAGATATATTTTGATTGCTTGTTGATGGTTTGTGTTTGTCGAATATTCTTTTTGCTGATTATGCGTTCTAATGGCTCATAATCAATCCTCGAATTTGTTGAAAATATAAATAATATTCTTATTAAGAAAATCTTTGATTTGGAAAAGAGAAGAAAGAGGGGCGGAATATTATTTTATTTAGTGTTTCAAAGAAAAAAGTAGAAAAACAAATATTATGTGTTTTCGAGTTAAGGTAATAATTTTACTATTACTTAATTTTTAATTTTTTAATTAAATTAGGTTGGAAATGTAACATCCTTGGATTGGGGAGACAAGCCACTAGGATGATTATTATTATAAAAGTCTTTCTTACAATTCATTTCACTTTATTTCTATTTACTTGTTAATTCTGAAACATATATATTTTACACATTCTTTTAAAATCTTTTCACTTTTTTCTTTGAAAAGATTTGAGAACACAACGTAAAAACATTTGCAATGGTCAAAGGAATAGACTTCACGGCAAAAACATAGGTGAACTCAAAAACCCGCGGACTTACCTAGCCTCTATGGACCCCCTCAGTCTTTCCCTTCTTTCTTTACGAACCAATATGTGTAGACAAACTTTCTCCTCTAGAACCCTCAAAGTTTGTTGCCCTTATACTCGATCCACTAAAAGATATTTCTAATATGTTTTTTCTGTCGGAAATCTGTCGCTTTCTTGTTGCAAAATTAAGGGTTTAATTTTCATGAAATATCTGTCGCAAATATGTTCGAAAGTGATAAAAATTTTGCCCCGAAGAATTTCTTAGAAAGTTACTTCAATGTCAACTCACTTATGTACATCAAGGTGAAAAACCTCCCATTATGGATGATATGATTTAACTTGTATCTTTTTCAGAAAAGTTTTCCAACCACATTTTTTACGATAATAATTTAAGAGACTTTTCTATTTGTGAATTTTGTAAGTTCTACGAAATAATAAATCTAGTGAAAAACTAAAATTACAGTATTAATCCCAAAAAGGTTTATAATTAAAGAAAATAATTTGCTACAAATTATGAATAAAACAGTAATTGAAGATGGATTAATATAATCAATGGTTTCAATTAGTTATTGTGCATATTTGTCTTGTGTGTATGCAGTAAGTACGATGCAACACGTGCATATGCAATCTCGAAGCTCGCTAACGTTTTGCATACCAAGGAACTTGCTCGGAGACTCGAGGTACTATTAGCTACATACATGTTCATCCATCATGATTTTATATATATATATATATATTCAATTAATCCCACTTGATTAATATTAAACTATCATAAGCTAATGACAAAACTTATTTTTTTATAATTCTTTATGTTTCCTCTTTCTGGTATACATCCTGACAACATTAATCTCAGTGTTACCATGTTTCTAGATCACTTTGCTCGTATTATTTACTATTTAGTACTACTAGTTGTTGCATGTCATTTACGAGATTTATATTTATAAATTTATGTGGATATATATTACTAAAAAGAAATGGGTGTATATATATAATGTTTGCAGCAAATGGATGCGAATGTGATTGTAAACTGTGTGCATCCTGGGATCGTGAAAACGCGATTAACAAGAGATCATGAAGGCTTCTTTACGAGTAATTATCTCCCGCTAATTACATATATTTATTCATTATACTAGCAACATAAGTAATTTAAAAAGTTATTGTACATGTAAACTCTATAAAACATATAAATTAAAGTATACTAATTATTTGCATTGATCATATGTACATGCAGACCTCATATTTTTTCTGGCTTCAAAGCTGTTAAAAACAATTCCTCAGGTAACGTAATTATCCTCTTTCTAAGTGTGATGATTTTAGAACTGAAGTATGTTAAAATAAAGAGTGTATGTTCGTCGATTACAAAATCGTTATTTTTTTTGTTACATACGTCAATTTTTATGTTTAGGAAAATCATGAAAATAATTATTTTGACCAAACCTTTTACGGTCATCAAGTTTTTAAAATCATAACCATTTCATAACACTAATATTTTTCCGTTTATTAAACAGGCAGCTGCAACAACTTGTTATGTTGCAACCCATCCTCGACTCACAAACGTGAACGGAAAATACTTTGTCGATTGCAACGAAGCTTCACCGTCGAAACTAGCCTGCAATCCGGATGAAGGTGCTCGGTTATGGTCGTTCTCTGAACTCATAGTTTCTACCGAACCCAAAACAGTCGTTGACCATTTCCATTGATTAGATTAATCAAACACATATATACTATACATCTTATAGCATCAAGATTAAAAAAAGATCCAGATCGATACTCAAAGGACTATATTTATATATATTAATTATATGAGATTAAAAAAAGATGTAGATACTCAAGGAACATGTACATTATGTTTACAACATATACTCTAAAGGAATTAATTATAAGAATAATATTGCTGGCAGTACGTTTAATATATGTTCATATACCTAGATTTAACAGTTTGTCATGTGAAGACAGTTGATGGTAGGTTTAATGTTGGTACTGCGGATCGTTAATGAAGGTTTTTTTTATATCCTATGTCCAACACATTATTCTTTGTTAATATGTCGCATTTTTTAGTGTACTCATTTAATGAATAAGTAATTTATGTCGTAGTCTCTCTTCCGCTAGCTAGAGGAACGATTTGCTCTTATCTTATCCTTTCTAAACTCTATTATCGAGTTAAATTTTATCCTTCTCAAACTTTACTAGAATTAAATTTATAATTATGGGTTTTACGGTTTAGAGTTTTAGGCATGGTTGACTTGGAAGGTTGATGTTGCATTTTTGCCTCACCTTGTTTGTGTTAGAATGCATATATTTTCTTTAATAAGATAACAATACAATCATACGCAACGAAGATAACCATAGATGTAACTTTGCAGTAATTCGGTCTTATTTGCGTGACCAATTTTTGATTAATGAGTATAACTAGCTTGAAGTAGATATACCTTGTCATGAAAATCATCACAATGTACATCACCATGGTACTTAAGTTGAGCATCACATATTTAGGGTTGCTTGTAAACTAAAGAAAGCTAGGCCATTACTCCACTCGCTAATCGACGACGTGAAACCAGAAAGATAGAGACATGTAAGGCAGGGACTAAACAATGCATGGGGTATGTAGACTCATGGTTCAAAGATTAGGTCATTGTTTTGGTGATCATATCATCCACATATATAAATTGGTGTTTTAAGTGAAATATGTCACCCCAAAAAGAAGTTGGGTCCATGGATCTAGAAAGCCATGTTACCAACAGCAAATTAGGTCCCCAAACAACAAGTTGATTATGATACATCTCAATCTTTCACAAACTATATAGCACCACATTTAGGCATTACATATTGATATTTTGTTAATGAAACAGAAAACGAAATCTTTTATGTACTGATATAGTATATACCATTATTTTACTAATTTTAGATATTATATATATATAATAGTATGAAATACACAAAATATAATGCTTTTTATTGGATACATGATGCTTGTTGCAACAACTTGATTTTAAATATAACTTACATCAAAATTATGTATATTAAGAAGCATGTCGTAACGATATGTTTGAAGGTTAATAAAACACTATAAAATGAATAGTTGATGTGAAAAACGGCACTAACGAACATGAAAGGGAAATAAAAATAAAAGAAGTAAAAACATATTATATTTGTTTAGCTCTATATACAAGTGCGCCATAAATAAACAATAAAACATAATATATTGTATTTGACTTGCTAGTTTTTAATAAAATATATTAAAAAGTTAATATAAATAATATACTGCAACAATAAATATGAAATTTAAAAAACCGTTATAGATATATTTAAAACAAAACTTTATGTGAAATTAAGATAGAAAAACCCTTAAAATAAGTAAAAGTAAACTTATAACAAAAAACCTTAAAATAAAATGTTTAGCTAAAATAACTTAGAATAAAAGAAACAAATGTTTAAACAAAGAAAAGTAAAGAAATCATGAAAGAAATGGCACAAATAATGTGTGATTGTGGTATTTTTTATTCATATCCATAACCATATTTAAAATCAAACCCACTAAATCTCATATATTGTAAAACTATTGTGGTATTATTCATCACACATGCAAACTAATAAACGTATATAAGAGTTCAAATAAAATAGATTTTTAATCTCAAAAAAGTTTAAAAAGTGATCATAACCATCAATTTTCTTAACTAAGTGGATGATACTAAATTATAAAGAAAAAAATTATTAGAAGAGTATTTTAGGTATGATCAGTTTTGTTAATTTTTTTTAATTTTCTTACTTTTTTAAATATTTATAATTTTTATATATTATATTATATTATTTAATAAAAATTACATCATAAAAATATTTTTATGAATAAAACTACTACGGTATCATTATTATATAAAAAAAATAAAAAATTACCTTTTCTAGCTCATTGTGATTTCTACCCATCATTGTGTCTTTTTGTCTATCTTTGTGTTTCCCTAAGTAGCATTGTTTTTTTTTAAAATGATGAGCTTTGAAAAATAAAATGGGGCGATATCCACGCTGTGTTTTTTTCTTGAGTGTAAAATACAATTATAAAACAAATAAGTTATCTAATACATTTAAATAATGATAAAATTATATAAAATTGTATAAAACTTAAAACACAATAATTAACATGTTATTTTCTGTTCTTCATTGCTAAACAATTTTTTATAATGGGTTTTGGAAAAACGTATCGTTGAAATAACATTATTTTGTAATTTTATAATAAAACACAATAATAAAATAAAAACAATTTTGTATAATATATAAAACACAATGACAAAAATTACATGAAATGATATAAAATATAAAACACCATAATTAATACATAAAAAATATTTGACAAAAAGACTTTGTCATATTAGACACGATGAACCGATTTATTTAGTACATGACCTAACGTATTTGACACAAAAATCATAATGCTATTCCCATTAAATATGATAAAATTACATATGAAACCCAGAATTATTTTTTTAATTTTTTTATTAAATCACTTTTTACTATAACTCTTTTTTCACATACATGTACAAATTTATATAAGTAAATAATTTAAAAAATGTTTTTATTTGGGTTACATCTACATATTAAAGACTTTAATTTAAAGTTAGTTGGGTTGATCTACAATCATATTTTCAGAATCGGATCGGACGTCGAACCAGACGTCTTACTGGTTTGGTGGTCGGACCAGTCGGACCGGATTTAAGAACCGGATGACGTTATAATTATATATAGTATATTATTTATATATATATATATATATATATATATATATATATATATATATATACTAGCTTTAGTAAACCCGTGTATTACACGGGTTGAATAAATAAAAATATTAAACAGAATAAAAATTGTTAATTATAAAACGATATACTAAATATGATATGATTGGAATTACGTACGGCTAATAATTATAACTAATAAAACAATAATATGAACTTTTTTAAAAATTTTGTTTTTTCAAAGATAAAGTAAACATTTTGTTTAAGATTTAAAAAAATTCTAATTTTAAAAACTTTCCTTACTATAACTTCCTAGTTTATTATTTTTAATAAAAAATTTACTTTAAAAAATCAATTTAAAATATGTTATTTTTTAGAAAAAAATTCTTTTATATAAAACTATTTCTATAGAAATAGCATTAATAAAAAGATCTATTTCTTAATTTATTAAAAAACTAATTATAATATAAAAATAAATAAATAAAATTATTAGTAATTAATGTAGTTATTTAATAGGAGAGAGAAGCGGGAAAAGTTTGATAAGAATGAATGTGGTGCTGACACGTGGCACCCACATTTACCCTTTTATTAGAGTAAGAAGATGTAGATAGATAGAGAGATAATATATATATATAGAGATATATATATAGATATATAGGATAAGAGATAGATAGAGATATAGATATATATATGATAGATAGTATGATATATATATATACATATATCATCAGATATATAGAATATATATATATCTATATATATATTATATATATATATATATATATATATATATAGAGAGAGAGAGAGAGAGGAAGGATCAAATGAAAACCATACTCATAGGAGAAAACCAAGAAAACTAGTTTTAGCCAATCACATAAATTATACTATATTTGTATTTAATTTATTGTAAAGGGTATTTTGGTAAATAGTTTCTAAACTAATTTTAGAATTTGTTATGTTTTATTAGATATATCTTTCATATCCATAAATAATGAATTTTAAATTTTGAATTATACATCACGTACAGAATATATTTTAGAACAAACTTACAAATTTTATGGATATGTTATCTAAAATTGTTTACAATCTTCACCACATTCATCATCCTTTACAATTTCAAAAATCTCAAAAAAAAATGTAAAGATTATCAACAAAGGTTTATTCCAAGAACATTTGTAGATGTCACCCATTGAACCGTATCGTCGCCGCCTACCACCATCGACTTCATCAGCTCCGGCTAACATCGGCTACACCACGTTTTTTCTGCTTTTTTTTCTTTGAAGTATTGACCGCCATCACCATCGTCGTCACTCCTCCTTTGGTTAATCACATGTCAAGAACAACAACAAAACCACATAAATCTTGCACAATCTATGTAATTAAACATTTAAGGTACGTAAATCTATTCGATAATGGAGAAAATTTTCTCATAATCTCAAGATGAGATGATAAATATAATCTTAGTTACATATATATTTACAAGATGAAGATAGCGATGAATTGTATGGAAAGAAGAATTCTGTTAATAACAAGATGAATTGAAGAAGACAATGGTTGATTCAAAGCATGCGAGATACGTGTATGTAAGCATGACGAGCAAAACGAACACCTAAACCCAATGAAAAAGACAAACATGAAGAACTTTTTGATTTTTATTTTTACCATAACCACACATATGAAACATTGTTGTTACATATACGTAACTCTATTGTTACATATATGTACCTCCTTGTTCTAATGTTTATATATCTTTACCATATGCATTTGTAATTTTGTTGTTTACATATATGTACTTTAGAAATTGTTTTTAGCATTGAGAACAATTTTGGTTTAAAATATATATGTATGTAACTCACTCTGGATTTTCATATGGATACGATTACAATGATACACATATGTATGACAGTGTTACATATACGTAACACAATGTTATGAATGCATAACTAGTCGTTTTTTTAGTTTATTTTTTTTACCAAAATCATGATTAATTTTCAATCCAAAATTAAAAAATAGTATATTTGATTATTTAAATCTTTATTAAATATAAGAGAGAGGTGTGAGGTGAGAGAAAAATAAATATATGAGTTAATTAAGGAATTTTCTTATTATACTTGGTAGTTACCAAGTTAATTATTTTGTGATCTTCCTAATTTACCCTTAATGTCTATTTAAACACTCATCATATTTTATTTAATTACTAATGCCATAAGTTAATCTCAACCATAGATCAAAAAGATCAATGGTGAATAAGTGGTTTTTTTGGTTTTTAATTAAAATATGATTTTCATTGGAACTCTCCCCTATATATATATATATATATATATATATATATATATATATATATATATATATATATATATATATATATATATATATATATATATATATATATATATATATATATAGGGTCAGGTTCTTTACAGAACTCTATTTATATTTAGAACTTGCAGAACTAATCCTAACCATTCATTATTTTCTAATCTTAGAAATTAAAAATAAATAAAAAAGGGTATAATTGTAAACTATAAAAATTTTCTCTCTCCAATTAAATAACTAACTTATTTATCTTTTTTTCTTTCCTCTCTCATATTTTATCTAACTTTTATGTTTTCACATATAAATCTTATATATTAAAATTAATATGTTTTACAAATACGTTAAACATTAAAAATGATATTAAATATGAAAGTTAATATTTTTATGAAAATAATTAGAATAACTATTTACATATGTGTAAAAACATTTTTTCAAACTTAAATGTTGATTTACATATAGGTAAATATTGGTTTTAGTTATACATTTTTCTAATTAGTAACAATCTATACTTATTAATAAAACAATAACTTTGGTGCCATATGACATTCTCTTGGACCTCTATTTTTTTCAATTCCCGCCTAAATATGTATTTGTTCTTAGTGTTAGTCTAGGTTCATTTGATTAAAAGTCAACTTCTATACAAAAGATATTTAAGAAAAATTTAGAAATTTAACCCTAAATTAGAGCACATTTTATTTTGAAAATTAAATCATGCATGATATTTCTTTTTTTTTTTAATAATTAATCAATAAAAATTGTAAAAATCATTAATGATTTTTCATCTATGAAATCAGTTCCTTGATTGTGTTTTTCCATTAAATAGTCTGTTTATATTCAAATTTTGACGAAAGTTACAGAATTTTTTAATCGACTCCTCTTCAGTTTGAAGTAATTCATGGGTATCTTCTTTTGGAAATAAATCATACCCGATAAAATTTTAAATTTTTCAAATCATCCCAAGTTTACGACCCTCGTGATTTGTCTTTATAAATTCTGATGATCGCATTCGACAGACTTTATTTACGTTCTCATTTTGGTTTCGGTTTTATCAAGTTTTCTTCAACAAATGTATTTATTTTTTGTTATATTTGAGCTTTCATCCTCTGCAATTATGATTTAACCTATTATTGTTTACAATTGTGTTTTTTGATTAATATTATTTTACTTTAATTTTTTCTGAAGGTGATCTGCTTCAGCAGTCCATCTGTAAAGAGGTATTACATGTTTTACTTTTTAAACTTTTTATTTCTTTTTATATGTACTGGCATATTATATTATTATTATTATTATTATTATTATTATTATTATTATTATTATTGTTATTATTATGATTATTATTATGTTTGATTGGAATTCGTTTGATATGAACAAATTGTTTCGATGTATCTGCAAGTAATATTAAAAATCACACTTTTATTCACCATTGACTTTAACATCTTCAAACAAAAGGATTTATTTTAAATTTCAAAGAAGACAGTTTCTATTATCAATGTGTTTTAAATGAGAATAAACAAAAGACAAGGATAATCGCTATACAAAGTTTGTTTTTTTTTAATAAGGATCATGATCAGCTTTACATTGTATTATCTCGAGTTAAAAGTAGATAGAGGTTAAGATAATAATAGAAAAATAACCAACAAAACATCAAATGTTGTATACAAATAAATTTTCGGATGTTTATGAATTTGAAATATTATTTTTCATGTTTAATTTAATTTGTTTATTATTTAAAGTTTTTATTTATAAAGTTATTTCATTCCATATTATACACTATTTAGACGTATAAATATTAACAGAGAAAACCTACTAATGTTAGATATAGCTAATGTTAAAAATTATACATAAAAGTAGATATACAAAATATTATCAACAATATTATAACTTACGCACCTTTTTAAACAACAATAATATTTTTTGATTGAACCCGTGTGTTACACGGGACTTTAGCCTAGTTTATATATATATATATATATATATATATAACTTTTATATTAGTTAATTATTTTCAGATCACACCGTATTTACGTATATGTAAATCTTTTGAAGTGATAGTCTATTTACATGTGAATAGAAAAATACATCTTTTTAAATTGCTCATTTTTACACATACGTAAAATTAATATTTTAAATATACGTAAATCAACGTTTTACATATGTATTATTATATAGCTTTGATCATTAATAACCTATTGATAAGAATGAAATTCATAGTTTTCTTATAAAGTTATTCACATGTAATTAGATGTGCTGGTTCAAACATAATAGACACTTTCGATTTTTACGTATATACATACTCTAGTGACCATCTTCAAACTCAAAATCAATCATCATTCATGTGTATTCCATTCATGAGTTTAAATAAAAAACAAAAAATATATCAAAACATAAATATGAACTAGAATTTTGTTTATAAAAATTGAAGATATTGACCAGATTGAATATGTTAATTTAGCTTTCAACTTGACATTGATCGGGATATTTGAAATCTCACCTGTATGTTAAATATAAATAATACTCAAAGAAGTATTTCATGAAACCAAATTTCTCAATCGTATATTAAAAAAAAATAATACTCAAAGAATTATTTCTAGGTAATTTGAAAAGATGAAACTAGGATAATTTATAAAAGAAAAAAAAACTAACGAAGTAATTCTTTTTTTGCACATTCTCGTCAAGAATCAACAATAACCATATAATCAATTGCATGTGCCATATTATCAATTTCGCTTTCTTTTTCTTCCCTCACATATCACCGTCTACCACCGCCAACTCTAAAAAGTCATTATAAATAACATAAACATCATGATGAAGAACAATGAGGCAGAAACAATAAACATATATTGAAACTGAAACAAAGAAGATGATTTTTTTTGAGATCGGTGATAATTTCAAATTTAAAGAGAGATATGGAGATAAATTAGGAAATAATTTATTAAATCTTTTCAAACATATTCATATCAACAATATGACTGTTTCAGTTTTTGATTTTTTTGAATTCCCTAAATACCCTTTTTACTATAATTAACTAGTATTAAATTTAAAGATTATTACCAAAATGCCACGTTTTATATAAGCCATTGATCAAATGATCTAATGGTTATAATAAGTTCTCGTAGTTCTCAAGAAAAATATAAGTTCTGAAAAGATCTTATCCCTATATATATATAGTTATACATATAATTCAATATAATTAATTTATGTGTGTATTTTATAGTTATATACTAAACTTAACATTAATCTTATGTAGGGATGAGCATTTGGTACCCAGTACCCGTACCGTACCGATACCGGTACCTAGTTGGTACCGAAAATTTGTATAAGGTACCGGTATCGGTACTTTGATTTCTTACATTTCGGGATCGGTACTGGCCCGGGTACCGGTACCGGTACTTTACCCAAAAGTCTCGTATGGTACCCGATAGTACCTGAATACGAATAACCTATTTTAAAATAGGATTGACAATATAGTGATCAAATCGAAGATAAACTTTCTTTGATATTTTGAAACTTTTGGTATTGGTATTGATCTTATTGGTGTTTATTATTTTGAGATGAAACTCATCACCATGAAACAAAAACAATTATATTTTTTAAGTCAGTTTGCTTCACAACTTATGAGTGATATTTATAATGCATGGTCAAGTCTATGTACTATTTTTGTTATACATGTGAATGTTTTTTTGATATTTTAATTTTGTTTAGTTATTATAAACTTTTAGAGGTATCGGGTACTAAACATGTATAGGGTAACGGGTAAAAAACAAGTATTGGATAGCGTAACCAAACATAAACCATGCAGCAAGACTAAAAAATAATGTTGTGGAGATAACGAGTACCAAAGAGGTATTGGGTACCAAAGAGGTATTGGGTACCGAAATACCGGTACCGTACCGGTAGCGATACCTGTACCCATATATACCAAAATCGGTACCAATAGCGGTACTTCTTTTTTATAAAATTCGGGACCGGGTACTTTCGGTATCGGTACCGGTTCGGTACAGGTACGGTACCGAGCTCATCCCTAATCTTATGTCCAACATATTAATTTATTGTTCAACCCCTTATTTTTACCTATTAAAATCCAAAAAAAAGTCAAAATCCGGTCGGACCACCAGTCCGGTTCTCGGTTCGACCAGCGGTTCGGGATGAACCGACCATTCCAACCAGTCACAAACGAACCACGTACCCTGACCCGGTTCAGCCCACACTTCGATTCCCGGTCAGACCGGTTCAACCGGCCCGTCCGATCCAGTGTTGGAAACAGTGTCTACCACCATTCTCTGTCTCTCTACGAAGATGAGAGATGGCCACATTATGCCCATTTCTTTCGTTCCCAACATCCTTTTATTATGGTTTATATCCCTTTTTTATTTGTCATGTGGGATCTTAATTGTCTTTACTTAACTTTTAGAGCTTTAGCTTAATCCACACTTCTTATTAGGTTTCAGTCAAAAATATACAATAATCACATCACCGTAAGCAATTACACTATAAGCTGAAGAAAATACGGTCTACCCACAAAAAATTTAAAAAACTTGAATTAAATTTGGATAATATGAGAATCGTGAATATAATTTTCAGATCGAAATTATTTCGATTGTTCATCCGAATATATCAATCGGGTATAACTCAGACAAGATCAAGAACTAGTATGTATTATTGTGTGATTTTCGTGAATCAGAAGAAGAATTCGAGAGAGCGACCAAAATTCTTAAAGACAATTTAATACCGGGGAGGGGGGAAAGCTACCATTTAGCAGTCATTATTTCAAATTAAAAATGATTAACATTTTTTTCACTCAAATTTCACATGTTAAATTCTAAAAAAAACAATTTTAAATGCATTTTTAATGAAGTTTTTTTATCAAAATAAAAATTTTTCAAGCTGAACTGTCCACTAATTTTGTCCATTTTATATTGTCTATTATATTTCTTCATGCATTTCATTTCCCCTTACCAAGCAGATCCCAGGTTTTTTCTGTTGCGTTTTACCATTGCTTTAATCTATTTCAATAGGTGATCATTGTAATTGCATTTTTATTTTGTCAGTTTCTATAAAATTAAAAAAGTTCAATGCTAAAATTTATCATTTACTTCTACACATTATCTCATCCGTGCGTTTGAGAAAAAAAACTGTTAACAATTAAAAAAATACTAATAATAATGGACGATAAAAGCGGTTAAAAAATAATGTATGATTAAAAATGCAAAAGATGAAGCGTTTAAATTGATATATGTCATTTTATTTCATGCGTCGCATAAAAACAATTAAAAAAACACCGAAAGCGTGAAGGTGGATGAGGTGAACCATTTAATTTTGAGTCAAAATCTCAATTGTGAGCCAAATTAAGAACTAAAAGAATGGCGAGCCGGTTCAAAGTGGTACGAAGGTGGGGAAAGAATAACCCAAGGTGGTTTGAACTTTGAACTCATGCGATTGTTAGATCCGGTCCGACCAGCGGACCAGTTCGTCGTTCGATTCGTCGTACGATCCGATTCTGAAACATTGATTACACTTGCCTACCCGAAGGGAGGCCTACATTGGTACCATAAGATCACCCGCACCCTATGATTTTTTTTTGTTTTTTATATTCGCCGTACGATCCGGTTTTGTTTTTTTGATTACACTGACTCTTAAAAAATATTAACACCGACCCCCATAAATTCTTAATACAGACCCCATGAAACTTTGATATTCACCTTAACAAGTTTGACACCGTCCGTCAAGAAATTTAATTTTAAATTTTATAATTATAGACTTATCTTCCTACTCTAATAAAAATAACTTAAGGTGACACGTTGCAGCACCACAATCATCCTCACTAAAATTTTACCGCCTCCCTCTCATCTTTAATAATTACCTTAATTACTAATAATATTATTTAATATTCTTTTGCATTTAATAAATTGAAAAATATCTATTTATTAATGTTATTTCTAAATAAACAAATTTCTTATTAAATAATAAAATTTTCTAAAGCATAAAATTTTTTAAAAAATACAAAATGTTTTAAAAATTGGTATTTTTTAAAATTAAATTTTTTATAACCAAAAATAATTAATTTGGGAGTTATAATAAGAAACTTTTTGAAAATAACATTTTTAAACGGTTTCTTTTATAACAAAATGTTTAGTTTAAAAAAATAAAACAAAAATTTAAAAAGTTGATATCACTGTTTTATTAATTATAGTCATTTATCATACGTAATTTAATTCATATATATATTAAAATATTATTTTATAATTAATAAATTTTATAATATTAATATTTTATTTTTTCAACCCGTGTAAACACACGGGTTTACTAAAGCTAGTTATAAATAAATTGACACAACTTTTAAATTTTTTTATAAACACAAGTACCCCATAAACTTTTGATGGTGTCGTTTGATGGTGAAGATGGTGGTGTGTAATGGTGTAGTGGTGGTGACGGTTGAGATGGGATTAAATGAGAAGGAAGAAGGGTAAAATTAAAGGTGGGCATTTCGGGTTTTGGACCGTACCCAAAACCGGGTACAAACCGGGTTCGGCCCAACCGGGTTTTTTGTACCCCGGGTTGAGGCGAAACCAGGTATGAACCTGGGTCGTGTTCACATATTTGAAAACCCTACCCGTTATACCTAGATAGGGTTGGATCAGGTCCGAAACCGGATGCAATACAGGATTTAGTTTTTTCTTTTTCATCTTTTCTTTTCTAGTATGTGTGTGTGTCCAATATCGGGTTCAAGCGGGTTGGGTTCGGGTCGGATTCACTAAAAAAACTCAAAAATCTAAAACCGGTTCCAACCCTACGGGTTCAAACAGGTCCAACCCGGGTACACCTCCCATCGGGTATTACCCGTACCCGGGTCGGGTTCGACCCAGGGACGAAACGTGTTACATGTTTCCAAACCTTAGAACTAATCCCGTAATTCTTCGAGGGAAACTCATTGCTAAGAAACATCTCTTGCTCAACTCTAAGCATTTTGCTAAGAGTGATATTTGAATAATTGAATTCATGGCTCATCATATTTACATGTCATGTTTATCCCACATTAACCAGTTAGTTTATGGATTATTGGTTTATAGTTTTTTTTAAATACATATATATAATATATAAAAATTCCGGTCTCCTGAGAATATCAGGCCCTAAGTAGTCACCCACCTACCAACCCTCAGGGCCGCCCATGCTCGGTAGCGACACCTAAAACGAAAGATGGAGCAAATGATAAATTCGAAAGTCGATACAAATAGTTATTTTGAATCGATTGTGACCAATTTTAAGTCTATATTTTAATGTTCCAATCTTGAAAAAAAATAAAAGTGATTTCTTTATGCTTTTTTTCATCGTCTACTAAACACAAGAGAAAAATAATTACAAACATAAAAAAAGTTAATATAACCTTTCTACCAGTTTGTACCCTTTCAACTATCATTAACTGTCAAAATTTACAACACACATATAATCATATATTCAGTGAAGTGAACCAGTACCCGTTTTAGCAGGATACTTTTCACTCTTCAGCATTGATTCCAAAAATTCGAACCTTATGCATGTGGGGGAACTTGGCGATCACTAGCACAAAAACCGCCAGTGTGTTCAAGAACAGCATCGGGTTCTCATAGTCCGTTGTATGGGATGCTATCAAGTACCTGCACAAACATCCACATAACAACAACAAATGAGTTCACATGAAATAGAATCCCCATCATATAGACCAAAAACGCCGAATAAAGATAAGGGGGACTAGCACTTTAGCAGGAATGTTATAGTGCGATAAAACCTTACTTCATGTATCAACATATGATCACTCTAGTCTTTCGTAATCACAACTATGGTGCTGATGAATAAATTGTTATTGCTTGTGATGATGCATCTTTGGCATTGATCTGAGATTGTTACATGAATTACCTATTGATGGCAGCAGCCCATAAAATTATCACAGAAAAAAGCAACATTTTGTTCTTCACATGATCATTGATTATCAAGAATTTAACTGATCATATACATTGTGTGCTGATCTGTGAAGTAAAAAAATGGCACGTAATTTCTTCTTGTATCCATTTCTAAAACTACAAAGGATGCCACCCTTGCTGCAAGAGAACAGACTGGCGTACAGGACCTCCTAGGCTCATAATCACTAAAAGCATATATTTCTACCATTTAGTTATTCCTAGGATATCCTTCCTTTTCTTGCTTTAATTTTGTATTTTATTAGGAAAAGTTCAAGTGTGTATCTCGGTTTTGTGCACTTCTCTTAGCAATATTGATCTAGATCTATATACTTTTACTATACTATTATATGATGCTAGCTTAGATCTTATAGATGCTTCCATCAAAGGATAAACATTGTTTTCCTTCTCCTACACCCTTTGCTCCATACACCGATGTCTACTATCTTTCAATAAATAGTTCAGTGTCAACTCCATTAAATTGAGATTACATTGGGTACTTCTTTGACTGTCAAAAGTTCGGTCAGGTTCATTTATTGCTTCTTTTGCAAGACAGACATACAAATTATAATTACCCATAGAGCCGAGTACGCACTCTAATAAACTCCAGACTGAAATAATATCGAATCATAGTGATGGTAATATGAACTCTAAGAACCTGCTTATGGGCTTCACGAAAGTGGGAAACTGAGAGAACTTACAGGACTACATGTACAACAGTAAGAAACTTCCTGTTGCGAGTGAGCTGCTTGCCACAATCAATTTGCTCCCACCAAGTCAACCTGTTGTAGAGCCCTGGTCATCAGCAAAAGGTGTTCCCTTCTTCCAGTGAAAGAAGTGATATGTAATCTGATGTAACAATAAAGCGATAAACAACTAAATTTAGCTAATACAAGCCCAAGTAAGCACACATGCAAGCAATAGAAACAGAGTATGATGGTAGCTAACATTCTCAAAGATCATTTGTGGACCTTATCAGAAGATAGATACCCAATGGTTGGAGAGAGTGTTTCAGTATAATAATATTACATAAATGTGAGTCTGTTTCAACTCAAGATTCAACTCTTCAAGAGCAAACAACTGATCATACCATGGCATATAGACATGAGTACAGTGTCTCATCAATATGCACTACTACCAGTAAACCCCCCACGGCCCACGGTAGCACTAAATTAATCCAAAGAATATACCATGATAGTTCTTACACAAGTGAAAGTCACAACTCATCAACAGTTGCTTCATGGTTATGACAACAGCTTAGCACATAGTTCAAAACCTAAATAGAAATCAGTCAATCTCATATAGTTGAAGGCATCAGTACTCAATCCAACCAACTAAATGATACAATCGTAATAACTTGAATCACAAGCCATCTTTTTGGCAATCATCAGCAACCATAATTCATTTTACACATAAATAAATTTTAAAAAAAAACACAGATCAAGCAAACTAAAAACACTGTTCATGCTTCAAAACCCTAAATCCAGATAACAGAACATGAAATCCTCATCAATACGGATAAAATCGAACTAAACAGGCTCTAACACAAGCACAAATCAAGTGATCGCGTATGTAAACCTAAAACTGAATCGCAACATCAAATTCTCATCAATACCAATAAACTCGAACTAAACTAGCTCTAACACGAACAAAATCAAGTGATCGCGTACGTAAACCTAAAATCGAATCGCAACATCAAATTCTCCTCAATACAGATATAATCCAACTTAATTGACTCTAACACAAGCACAACCAAGTGATCGCGTACGTAAAGCTAAAATTGAATCGAAACTAGAGTACAAAAACAAAATCAAAAGGTTAAAGAACATAAGCAAACCAGAGCGTGAGAGAGATTAACGGTGGTCCAAGCCATGCCAGTAGAGCAACCGGTGACTGAGAGAACAACGAGCCAAGCGAAGAATAATATTACTATGTGGATGGTCCAGACGTCGGGGTACATGAACCACTCGGTGTTTCTGTTGAGATCCGTCGGAGGCACCGCTTGCACGTACAAGTTGGCCATTGTTGGGAGTTCGTTTAGAGGATTCGTGTGTTGAGTTCTCCGGTGAAGGTTCGGTGTGTGTGTGGTTGTGAAGTAGGTGTGTGTAGGTCGGACGGTGGTGGTGGTGGTGGTGGAGTGAAGATATGGTTGCTGCTTGGTGGATGGTGGTGATGGTGACGGTGACGGTGACGGTGGTGGTAATAATTAGAACGCAAGATTAGACGTGTAGTGTATTACACTATTACCATCCAATAATGAATTCAGTACTTATCGGATAATATTTATTAGAATTTTTTTTAAAAATAGTGCTTTTTTAGAGATGATGTTGACAAGAGGGGTGATTCTTGTCGGGAGTTGACCTTAAGGGCTCCCGCCCTTGGCAGGGGCGGGTTCTGCCACTCGATTTTCGTGTCCTTTGTTTTGTGTGTGCAGGTGTGTGTGTGCAGGTGTGTGCAGGTGTGTGTATTAAGTGAGATACCGCCATTGTGAAGGGCGGCTTCTGGCTTTTGTTTTGGGCCATCCAATCTACCAACATTGAACATCCACGGTTGACTTTTATGAAGAAGAACCCGCCCTTGGGAAGGGCGGCTTCTGCCTTCTTGTGCCCGGTCCAAACCTTCCTCTATTTATTTAGTTTATCTTGTTACTCACTTCTCACAATTCATTTCAAAATCCAGATTCTCACTATTAAAATCTAATCTTTCTACAATTTTATATTTCATTTCAAAAATCAAAAATGAGCTGGAGAATTACACCCGGTCCATTAAATAACGATTTGTTATTTTTAAGTGGTCAACATAGAGCTGATTATTATTTTCGAGATCCAGAAAGCGATGAAGGAATTTTACGTGCTAGACGAGGTGATAAAGCTTTCTGGGATTACATTGATGAAGTGTCTATCACTGAAAATGTTATGAGATACATAAGGTTGGCTGGTTTTGCGGGTGTGATCGAGTGTGGTTATCGAAAACTTGATCGTGCTCTTATTTCAGCTTTAGTGGAGAGATGGAGGCCAGAGACACACACATTTCATTTACCGGTTGGAGAGACCACAATAACCCTTCAAGATGTTCAAGTTTTATGGGGTTTGCCGGTTGAAGGTGATGTTGATTCTGGCACTGATTATGCTATGAGTGCATCCGAAATTATAATAAGGTTTGAGTATTTAACCGGTTGTACACTCGCTACAAGCGCTGTAAATGGTTATAAGTTAAACCTAAGGTTTATTTTAAATGAAATAATAAAACCTTTTTCTGATAATGCCACTGATTTTCAGTGTATTCAACGAGCTAGATTAATTTTATTTTTTATGATTGGTGCCACTTTATTTCCTGATACTTCTAGCAACTGGGTGCACGTAAATTATTTAAGTCATATTGAAAACTTAAATAACTGTGGTAGACTTAGTTGGGGAAGTGCAGTTTTAGCATTTTTGTATAGACAGTTATGTAAGGCAACGAGTGTCACAAATCGAGAAGTTGGTGGACCTTTATTCTTGTTGCAATTATGGGCATGGGAAAGATTACCTACTATGTGTCCCAAGAATACGAGATCTATTGATTTCAGGTTACCATATGGTGCACGGTATGTTTAAAAAACTTATGTATTAACTATTTATCAATAATCTTATATTTATTCTACTTAACCTGGTATATTTAAAAACTTGATTACAGATGGAATGTGAACTTAGTTATGTAAACACCACTCCGCACTGTTTGAGTGCGTATCGATCTCAGCTGCATTCATTAAGCGAGGCCACGGTATTAATATTAATTTGATATTATTTTGTATATATTAACATTTTGTAAACATATTAATTCATATTTTTATATCAGTTTAATTGGAGGCCTTATGATAATATTATCCACCTTCTACCTGATATCTGCACAAGTGGACATCAAAGCTGGAGAAGTGACACATACCTTATATGTTGGGAAGTTGTTGAGCCTCACATTCCAAGTAGGGTTTTAAGACAGTTTGGAATGTTTCAACCAATCCCTACAAGTGTGTTACTAACCCGGGAGCAACATACAAATCTACATTCGACTGCTCGTAAAGGTGGTAGAAATAAAAACTGGTTACAACATCATAATATCTTTGTTCAAGCATGGGCGTCTCGGCTTAATTCAATTGCTAATGAAGCGTATACTGATTCGCCAATTGCTTCTGAAGCATACATGAGGTGGTATCTAGAACGTACTGTTGTGTATACAACAAACCCGGCTCATCAAGACACGAACCCTCATGGCTTCCAAAATGATGGACAAAGATTGAGAATGATGGTATTATTATTAATAATTTTATAATTATTATTGTTATTATTATTATTTCTAAATTAATCTTTCATAATGTTATTTATAGATGGATGGGATGAGTCAGTTTTATCAAAGACCAGGGGATGAAACGGGGAGGAATATGGCGAGCCGTTATATGGATTTGGCACATGCAAACCATATAAGTTATCTACCAACGCATGTGACACAGAATGTTGATGAAACTCAACTTCCTCCTGTCCCACAACGTTTACCCAGAAGGGGTAGAGGACGAGGGCGGGTTGGTAGACAGGTTGGTGATGATAATGTTGTTGTGCAACAGAATATGACAGGACAAAGGGATTTCACGGAACAACAGTTTGACTCCCCCTTTTTTAGCCAAATGGGCAACCAAGATTTTTTTTATGGTGGTACCTCAAGTACTCAGTTTCCACATTTTAGTCAAATGGGGACCCAGAATTTCGAAGAAGGGGGGCCGTCAAATCCTTATCAAAGCCCTGATAATAGTTATCAACAATCATTTCACCATTCTTCCCCGTTACCTTATTACCCTCAATTTCAAGATACAGCTCAATCAGTTGACCGGTTTTTTAATCCATCTCCTTGCCTGTTCGACTTAAATGATGAAGCAACAAACGATAATGATGACACTCGTTAGATATTATTTCTTTTATATTTTTAGTGATGTATTTTTTAGTGATGTATTTTACCTTTTTATCAGTTGACCGGTTTTTTATTTCTTTTATCAGTACACATTAAATAAAATTTTGAGTTTGGACAAGTACACATCAAATAAAATAATATTAAACAATAATAACTAGTACACATCAAATAAAATTATGAATACGAGTTTGGACAAGTGTTCATGTTATGACCTGTTTGTCTACATATTGAACATCTACGTATGACAGGTGCATCTGGATGATGAACATCCATCTCGTTGTGTATCCTTCTTGTGCGTCTCCTACCTCATGACGTGGTGATTTTTGAGGGATCACCTCTTATCTTCCAACCCGGGTTCTTCCAATAATCAATGTGACTTAGCGGGTAAAAATGTCCGTTATACTGTTCTTGATAAACAACAGTACTATAGACCTGATGAACAATGTTATGAGGTGATTCACCTCTATGGCGGCAAACTGCAATTGCATGTGAGCATGGAAATCTTTGCATCTGCCATTTACCACACGTGCAAGTTCTGTTATTGTATTCCACGGTATAATTATTTCCACCAGCTTCATTTGTTTGTATCTTTGACAGAACTCTATACCTCGCCTCTCTGTAATCAAACTCTGTTATAATATGCTCTTGCGAGTTAATATCACGTGTGTTAAATAAACGCCATATACGAGGGGGTAACACGGTGTTACAGTTGGCTGCGATGTCAGTGTGCTTTCTGAACTGTTCGACTGTTTTCTCGAACGTACAATTAATAATAGCTTTTATTGGCATAAGCCTGACACCACGCAGTGTATTATTGAAGCTTTCTGAAATGTTCGTCGTCAGGTTACCCCACCGACGATGATTTTTATCATGTAGAAGCGTCCATTTACTCTCTTTAATAGTTTTTAAATATTCCCACGCTTCTAGATTGATGCTTGTCATTTGACTTACACAGTAGTTGTACTTCCTTTGTTGGGTGGTGCTTCCGATAGACCAACATAGCCTTTTTAAGCTAGAAACCTTGAACTTTTGCATGAGGTTACTTCGAACATGTCGGAGACAAAATCGATGCACAGCATTATTTTTCCACTCTTCAAGGGTATTCATTGCACGAATAATTCCTTTGTGCCTATCGAAAATAACACATAACTTTTTTCCCGAACCAATATAATTGTGGTGAACTGCAATGTGTGACCAGAATTGGTGGAAAAACCAACTCCAACTTTCTACCGTCTCTTCGTCTACAATTGCATAAGCTATCGGCATTACGTAGTTGTTTGCATTTTTTGCAACTGCAATTAACATTTTACCCCGGTAAGAACCTTTCAAGAAAGTACCGTCAACAGATATCACAGGCTGACAATAGCTGAACGCATTAATTATTGGACCGAATGCCCAAAACACATATTTAAATGTGTAATAACCAGATGTACCGGTCGGATGATGTAACCATTCCACGATAACATGGTTCTTCTCTTGTAATGCGTTGATGTACGTAGGTAGTTCCTCAAAATTACTGTCCCAACTACCATAAATATTATCAATAGCAACTTTTCTAGCTCGCAGGCTTTATTATATGAAACATCAACATTTAACGTGTCTTTCAAATGCGCTTGAATTTGCTTGATGGGAAAAGCAATATCTTGACGAATAAAATGGATGATACGGGTAACAATATCTCTGCATTTGAAACTTCTATTGTTGTTACCAACAACAGTACCAAAGCAGTTGTGGGAATTCACCCATCTTGAAATTCTCCACATGTGATGATCATGGTTCTTGGAAGCATAAACATACCATGAACATGGAGGACCACTATGAAGATTATTGTTGTAATTAGGGCTGGTGCTGTAGCACTTTGCTCTCCATCTTGTACGTTTACTTTCAACTACAACAGCCTCTCTGTTACGTGCAAGGTTCCATAACCGCACTGCATGCAT
This sequence comes from Flaveria ramosissima, assembly GCA_025215565.1. Lineage (NCBI taxonomy): Eukaryota > Viridiplantae > Streptophyta > Magnoliopsida > Asterales > Asteraceae > Flaveria > Flaveria ramosissima. The sequence continues at coordinate 58,894,397 of CM046030.1, forward strand.
CACTTCATCTTTCGATTTAAAATACATTCCAACACGAATTTCTTTTGACTCTTCATTCCATATATCCATATGGTCTTCATCGTCAAAATCAGCAGCTTCATAATCTCTTAACTCCTGAGGATCTTCAGAATAGTTCATCTCTCCGTAAGATCCTGGATTAACACCAGAATTATAATTGTTTGAAACTCCATAAGTGTTGTTATCATCATCACTGGATTCTTCATGTGATGGAATGAGTTCAGTATCTTCACTGCTGTTTGAACGACCATCATCCGACTTATCAAAACCTCCATTATCATCATCGACTTGATGATGAGAATTGGTTGACGGACCGACTTGATAATCATGCGATCTTACATTGCCTTGATGATAAGAATTGCTTGACGGATCGGGTGCTTGAGATACAGAGAAACCGCGTACGAGATCCATATAATTGGATTGTTGTACAAACAATTTTGGCTCAATGATAACATAAACATTTGCTCGAAAATTTTCAACATTTTCTCCCAAATAATACAAAACATCTAGACTTGAGTCATTGAAAATTTCAGAACTTTGAGAGAAACCAGCATATGAGTAATATAATTTTAATTTCAAATTATAATACTCTTTTTGAACCTGAAGATGATTATAAATCAAATCTACAAACTCTTCGTATGAAACTCTATTACGAATAATAATAGTTGAACTTCTAGTAGAAACATCACATATGATATTTCCATTTTCGAATGAAATATCCCCACCCCAATATATTTGTAGAAAATAAGGCCGAGACATGATAATTATCAGTATTTTTTCAAGTGTAAAATTGATTTTTGTATGTAGGTTTGAGTGAATTCGTTGGGTTATATATATTGTATGTAAGTGTGTAGTAGGTAAATTGTGTGGATGAGATTAGGTTGAGAACCCGCCCTTGCCAAGGGCGAGTTCTGTGGTCAACAATCAACAGCATCAATCATTAAGTCACAAGTCACATCAGCAGCATCGATCGGTCAAAAAAAAAAGGAAAGGCAGAACCCGCCCCTACCAGGGGCGGGAACCCTTAATGTAGTTACCCGACAAGAAATGACCCTCTTGTCAACATCAAGTCTTAAAAACCCCTATTTTTAAAAAAAATTCTATTTATTATGAATGGATAATATGGATTCAAATACTATTTATACAAATTAGATTTTAATAATTTAAACTATTATCTATTAGCCGATAATATTTCATACTATTACTTTAGTCAGTAACACTCTCAACATTTACTTTTATAACCAACAACAATCCAAGTGACATAATTTTTAAACTTTTATGCTCGATTGTATCTATTTTAATCTCCTAACATTCACTTTTATAACCAACAACAACGTTTATAATTATTGTTGTGAAACGAATCAAGTCCAAATCAAACGTTAAAAATTGAAAATTATATCATTGGGACTGCTGTTGGTAATAAAAGTGAAAGTTAAAAGTGTTATCGGCCAAATTGATAGTATAAATTAGTATTGACCAATAGGTAATAGTTTAAATTATTAAAATATAATTTCTTTTTTATTTAACTGGAAGGGCAAATAAATATGCCAAAGTGTTAATCAAAGATATTTAGAAAAAGTGTTACGTTTAATATGTGATTGAAGGCTAAAACTTCGAAAGTTGTTTCAGTTTAAAAAGTGAAATTGTGTATGCCTATTGTTAATTAACGACAACGATAACAAATGATGATAACCATAGTAATAATAAAAGCAAATATTTATATCAACAAAAATTAATAATAAGATAATAAAATAATATTGTATTATGAAAAACTACAAATTTACTAACAAAATATAAATAACGTATAAAACATATAAGATTAAACAATAGAATTCCAACATGTTTAATAACTAGTGACCTTGATGCTTAACTTATTATATTGATTAGAGGTTGAAGTATCAAAAAGTAAACAAATATTTAAGCTTTTCCAGTAAATTTAAGGAAAGTATTTGTAACCTTTTGCTATCCTTATACTATCGATTTGTTTGAATTTAAATTAAAAAATATAGAAGTTTGAGGGAGTTAGTATTGTTGTGGTACTTATTATTTATTATTACTTGTTAAGTCTTATGGGCCATGAAAGAATTAAGTATGGGCCTGAAAGACGATTTGTGGTACTTATTATTCTTGTTAAGTCTTATGGGTCATGAAAGAATGAAGTCTGGGCCTGAAAGACGATTCAAAAACCAGATAAGTGGTAACAAAAGGAGGTAGAAGAGAGTGGTGTGAGATTGGAACCAACGACTGCATCAGAGAACGTGTGTCTACCAGCAAGAGGTGAAAAAATTGTTTCAAAACTGAAACTGTCAATACAAAGCGGGTTGAAACCGGTACATATAGGAACCAATTTGAGATCGATAAAGACCATGGGTTTCTAACCTGTTTGTATTCATCACTTTACACTGGTTCGAAACCGAATCGGTTAAACCGGAACCAAATCGGTTAAAACTGCTTTAAACCGATTAAAAAATCTGATCAACAACCTGAACAGAGCTGACCGGTTTTGACTTGCAACCGATACCTATAGGAACCCATTGAGGAAAAACTGGTTGTGTATCTTTATTACCAGTTGGATTAATCTTCATTTGTTATTATAGCAAACAGAATATATATATATAATAAGTAAAGTTTTCCAATCTCAAAATAATTTACAAGTCTTCATCTATACTTATTAATAAAACAATAACTTTAGTGTCACATGTCATTCTCTTAAGCCTCTATTTCTTTCAATTTCCGCCTAAATATGTATTTGTTCTTAGTGTTAGTCTAGGTTTATTTGACTAAAAGTCAACTTTTGATACAAGAGATATTTAAGAAAAATTTAAAAATTTAACCCTAAATTAGAGCACATTTTTTTTGGAAATTAAATCATACCCAATATTTCTTTTTTGTTTTTCAAATAATTCATCAAAAAATATTGTACAAATTATTTATTATTTTATTTATCTATGAAATCGATTCCTTGATTGTGTTTTTCCATTAAATACTCGGTTTATATTTAATTTTTGACAAAAGTTACGGGATTTTTTAATCGACTGCTCTCCAGTTTGAAGGAGTTAATGGGTATTTTTTTTGGAAATGAAATCATACCCGATTTTAAAATATTTCTCAACCATCCCAGGTTTACGACCCTCGCGATTTGTCTTTATAAAGCCTGATGATATCGCCTTCGACGGACTTCATTTACGTTCTCATTTTGGCTTCGGTTTTATAAAGTTATCTTCAACAATAGGTATTTATTTTTTGTTATATTTGAGTTTTCATCCTCTGCGATTATGATTTAACCTATCATTGTCTACAATTGTGTTTTTGGATTAATAATTTTACTTTAATTTTTTTAGATGATCTAATTTAACAGTCCATCTGTAAAGCTGTATTACATGCTTCTACTTTTTAAACATTTTTTATTTCTTTTCATGTGTATTGTTATATTATTATAATTATAATGTTTGATTGGAATTCATTTGATATGTACAAATTGTTTTGATGTATCTGGAAGTAATATTGAAAACCATATTTTTATTCCACGGTTGACTTTGACACCTTCAGACAAAATAAGCTCTTTTAAATTTTAAAGAAGACAGTTTCTGTTATCAGTGTGTTTTACAATGACAATAAACAAGAGCCAATAACAATCGTTATCCAAAATTGGTTTGTTTTTAAATAGGGATCATGCTCAGCTCTATGTTGTATTATCTCGAGTTAAAAGTAGATAGAAGTTAAAACTATTAATATTAGATAATGATGAAAAAATAACCAACAAAACATCAAATGTTGTATACAAATAAATTTTTGGATGTTTATGAATTTGAAATATTATTTCTCATGTTTAATTTAATTTATTTATTACTTAAAGTTCTTATTTATATAGTTATTTTATTTCATATTATGCAATATTTAAACGTATAAATATTAATAGAGAAAACCTACACAACTTTTTAAACAACAATAATATTTTTTGATTGAACCCATGTGTTACACGATACTTTAGCCTAGTTCATTAATATAAAAGCAAAACAAAAAAAGAATAAAAAAACATTAAAAATAAAACTATACAATATGAAAGCCGTCACACCAAGGGGTTGAGTGATGTAGCAACATAGTACTCATGGGACACCCGGCTGTGTCTTTCTCGTTACTGAGTCCTTCCTCGCTTGACCAGCTCTTCATTCTTCTCCTCGACCATTTTTTGTACCAAATTTATATTTCACCCCCACTAAAAGTCATGTGGTTGTTTAACACACCAAAAAAAAAATTCCAATATCTATAAATATCCTCTACTCTAACTAGAAGGGTGCTCGCGCAATGCGTCGGGACAACATTTTATATTATGACACGAGTTTCTAATTTTTGTTATTCTTATAGCAATTTTATAAAAGTTTATTATATTTTTTAATCTAAAATTTAAAACAACAAATAAATAGATTTTACATGACGACTTGTACATTTATGCATTAAATTAATGTACCTTACAAAATACATATCGGTTCAGCAAAAATTTTACACCAAAACGTTTAAAAAATACACATTTACGATTATGGTATCAAAAAGATTTTAGACATGATTGATTGATATAGCATAAATCTTAAAACAAATTAAGTTTTTTTTGGTTTATGGGTATAATGTAAAATTTTATGTAATTTGTAGTAATTATAAGGTGGTTATGTAACTAATTGTAAGGGGTAATTTGTAAATAATGTTAAAAATATTATTTTACCCTTAAAAATGATTGTATCTTATGCATTGAGTGATGTAAGTGTTCTAATTTAATGGTATCTTAAATTGCCCTTCTCATATCTATAATCTATAACCTCTAATAAAGTAAGGTTTTTTTGTCACTTGTCCTTCTTTTAAGTCATGTTTTTTACACTTGTCATTTTTCTAAATATTTACATATCAATTTTTCATCTAAAAAGGTATTATAGTAATTTAAATACTTCTACAAATTTCTCTCTTATTAAATGTAAATTCTATTAATTGTTATGTTTCTCTCTCTTATTTAATTTTTTTAAAATCAAACTATCTTTTTTTAAATAGATTTTATGAAAGAAATTAGAAATCACATCTTTTAACTAAAATCTAAATAACAAAAAACTAAAGTTTTATATAATATGAAATTTTCTAAAACACTAAACAATTTTTAAACAAAATATTTTAAATCATTTTGTTTTAAAACAAAAATTATAAACAGGTGAAATATTTTAAGACAGTCTTTTTAAAACAAGCAGAATAATTACAAACCGAGTTTTTTAAAAACAATATTTCTATAAAAAATATTTTTTATAAAAAATCTTAAAACGAATGTTTAAAATGAAACTATTTACATAAGAGAGTTAAAAAATGGTATAATTATTTTATTTCTTGAAATATTACGCATATATAATTTTAATTCTATTTTATATTAAAATATTATACTGTAACTATTTATGTTCATTTTACATATATATTTTACATTAAAATTTAATCTGTTTATTTAATGAGTTTTTAGCCTATCTATCTATTTATAAAAAAACCAAACTAAGCGTGAAACAATCGTAAACCTCATTATACTTACTTTCGCATTTCTCCATATTATTAATAATAACATTGAATACTAATATTATTACTCATATCATTTTCAAATTAAAAAATGTATAATTTAATAAATTAAAAACCTATTTTTTTATTAAAAACATACTTTTTAAAACAAAAAAATTATAAAAAACAAAATACAACGAAATTAAAAAAAATCATCTCTTAAAAAAATATATTTAAAAATCATAATTTTTTATAAAAACAAAAGTTTAATAAAAATACATTATTGTTTATTTACTTAAAGTAGTTATTTATACGTAATTATAATCATATTTTATCTTCAAGCATGATTTATAATACATAAGTTTTTATTAATAATTATTTAATATTTTATTTATTCAGTCCGTGTATTACACGGGAACTAACCTAGTGCTTTATATATAGTATAGATAAAAGAGTATTTTGGGATAACATGTGTCAACACCTCAATCATTCTCATCAAATTTTCATCACCTCTATCTCCTACTAAATAATTACCTTAATTATCAATAATATTATTTAACACTTTTTTAGATTTAATAAATTAAAATAGTGATTTATTTATTAATGTTATTTCTAAATAAATAAATATTATATAAAATAATTAATTTTTCTAAAGCATAAAATTTTTTTAAAACTAAGAAATATTTTAAAATTGGTATTTTAAAAAAGCCATTTTTTTAAAATGAAAAAAATTTGGGAGTTACAATAAACAAATTTTTAAAAATGACATTTTTATATGGTTTGTTTTAGAAAGAAATGTTTATTTTTTGGAAAAAAATTAAAAATAAAATTTTAAAAAGTTGATATCACTGTTTTATTACTTATAGTAATTTCTCATACGTAATTTCAGTTATATTATATCCTAGAATATCATTTTATAATTAATAAATTTATTATATCATTATTTTATTTATTCAACTGATGTAACACACGGGTTTACTAAAGGTAGTAACTAAATATAATAATTTCTTTACACTTAAAAATACATTTATGTATCCAAACTAATTGTAACACCATAAACCCTAATACCAAACACTGAAAAGAAAAAAAACAAGGAATGACCGAAAAAACCAGTGTTGAATTCCAAATGTGGGAGACCCTAACCACAAGCAACCAATAATTATAAAAGTCACATTCAACAACAACAACAACAATTTAAAGCTTACCGATCGTCCGGGCTTGAGAAGATGAAAAATTAGTCTATAGATGAAAATTTTCATATGCATTAACTTTTTTTCTCCCTTTTAATTGTGGGTTATGCAACCCGAATCACCCCATCAAAAATTTTAGTTATTTGATGAAATTTTGAGAAAGATTAACGTCGTGCTTTCTGATTACATTTGTATCTCTTAAATTCGATGGTATAAAAAGAATTCTAGGGTTTCATATATATTTCTGATGATTTTATTACATACAATCAAGGAGATTAGATAAAGCCTATCTAAATTAAAAACAAGGAAACAAGATAATGGTAGGCCTAATTAACAAGAAAAGATAACAACTAAAATAAAAAAATCATATACCTACTCTCAAGATAGAGCATGTAAATCTTTAATATTCATCTTGCTTAGAAAAAAATTAAACTGCTGAAGTTCCAAAACCTTTTGTAAGCAAATCCGTGTTTTGTAATGTGCTATGAATAGGCGTAGGCACGATCTCCTTGGAATCCACATGTTTATGGACGAAGAAACAATGCTTCTCGGTATGTAATTTTCATTCGTGAAAAACTTGGTTATTGGCAATATGACAAGCTACCTGATTATCACAAAATTAGAATGTATAAGTTGTTATGTTAACTTGTAGGTCTTTAAGTAGCCACCTCACCCCCAAAGAATTTCACTAATTGTCGAAGTTGTAGCTTTATATACACCTTCTGCTAAATAGCGAAACATAACAAATTGTTTCTTAGTTTTCTAAAAGAAGTAAATTTCTAGTTCTTCATCGTCTCATGTACGGGCACCCAAGCCAGTCATCATTGCAATTGGCAGTTAAGATTGATTGTCATATCTCAAAACTCGATTTGCGGACTCTAGATGATTACGATGAGGGTCCTAACAAACTAGCTCAAAACATTGACTGAACATGTAATATCGGGCCTTGTTGCTTTCAGGTATAATGTATCAGCCCACTAACAAAGGGTATTGAGCGACATCTATTTGAGCCTCCTCTTCTCCCTTATCGAGCTTTATTCTTTGATCAAAATAAAATGCACTATAATACACTCTAACTTTCCGTTATCTTTTAAACATCTAAGGTGTGTTTTCGTTGATTAAAACCCAATCCATCAAATGTTTTGGCAACTTCTTTGCCAAGTAAATACTTTTTGGAGCTAATATTCTTAATATTAAATCCTTCATCAAGTTGCTTCTTTGTTTGTTGATTTTTTTTCCAGATTTATCTCCCACAATAATAACATCACTAACATAAATAAGGATGGAAACATATTTTGACTCTTTATGATAAATGAAAAGCGAGTGATCAACCTCATATTGGTAAAAATTTAAGTTGAAAATAAATATGATGAACTTATGATACTAATTTCTTGATGCTCGTTTGAGATCATAAAAAAATTTTGAAGGCTACATACACGTGTCTTGTTTTTCTTTAGGAAACCTTGTGAGATCTTTATGTAAACTTTCTCATCTAAATCGTCATGCAGGAAAACATTATTTACATCTAGCTGATGAATAATGTCATCTTTCTTTGCGGCTATGTTTAATAACTTTTTTACGGTCACAAGTTTTTCCACAAGAGCAAATGTCTCATGATAATCTACTCCTTCCATTTGAGTGAATTCTTTACCAACGAGCATAGCCTTGAATCTTTCAACCTCTCAACTGGATTTATACTTTGTTTTATAAACCCGCCTCGAGTATTATGGTTCGTTTTCCTTATGACAACTGTTCCAAAGTCCATTATCTGATTCGCAAAAAAGCCAAACCATATATATATATATATATATATATATATATATATATATATATATATATATATATATATATATATATATATATATATATGTGTGTGTGTGTGTGTGTGTGTGTAGAAAAAAGAAAGAAAGAAAAACAAAAAAGCCTACTTTGAACAAGAGACACTTGTCTAAAAAACTTAAAACCTAACAGCTCCAACTAAAACCAATTTTTCGGAAACATTAAATTTAAATTAAATAGAGTGGAATAAAAGAAAAAAGTAACATTATATGTTTCAAAAATGTTTTCTTGAACAACAAATGCATTACAAAACTAGTAAGAACGATTACACAGTATAGACATTCAAATTGAAATCACACTAATAGTCAAAATCTAAAGATACAATTTTACCTCCAAATCCCGAGTCATTTTGTTGAAACACTATCATTTCTCCACTTCTATATATGTAAACTGAATTGTTGTGGACGCGCTTTAGAGAATTAAGTAGCTCCTTCATGCATGCATCTAGATAGAAATTACCTTGTATTCTGCCCATTAGTGATTTCGCTTGTCAACATCGAGTGAAAAAATGGGATGTTGTTTCCATATCTACACCACAAGCCGAGCATAACGCATACTCCACCATAATATTCTTCTTGGTGAGACTTACCATAACAGGAATCTTATATCACTTTCCAAACAAAAAGTTCTAGCCTTGATAGGAATCAACAATTTGTTGTTAATTTTCGATTTTAGCCACGCTACCAAGAACAATCTTTTTTATCGATCAAGCCGCTCTCTCTCACTCCACTTGTCTAACTCTCTTCACAAACTTGTACAATCGATATCTCCATAGACCGCCCATCGCCATACATGAGGACCTTTTTGAAGATCTATGGAATGAAGAAAAACAATGATAGAATTTAATTCCAGTATTCTTTGCACTTGAGAAAAAGCTTTCTTTCATGACCATTTAAAACACTTTTCATTAGTAATACCATTTAATCTCTCATTAACCATCACCATTTTGTTCTTTTAAGAAAAAATAAGTTAGGAAATATGGATTTTAAAGCCCAAATTCCATTCCTATTGTCTATCTAGAATTGTATTAAAGGCTCGTCATTTAACCTGCATTTAATGAAATCATTTTGGTTAATTTTTAACTTCATTAAGCCATCGGTAGCTTTCACAATATTCCACTACACACGGAGATTGATTTCCACCATAGAAAAGAAGCAATGTTCCTATTAAAACCATGAATAACATTTATCACTTTTAATCATTAATCTTCCGCTTTCAAATTATATCTTCTAACCCATTTTTCTGATAGAGTTAAATTTACAACCTTGACGTACCACTAAGATGTTTAAGCGCCATACATTTTTTTCATACAACCCGTGCAAGTTTCTTATTTTGCTCTGATCCTCTCTATACAAAACTAATTCTTTATACTTTTAAAATCTTTGTATAATTTTGGATGAGGGTTTATCTAACAATAGATAGTACAGCGAAAGGCTACAAATGATCAAATTAATAAAAGTCACTCTTTTTCCAAAAAAGGTGTTTCTAGCTTTCCAAGGTTGTAATATTTTTAACGAAACCTACCGTGTATAATAAGTAATTATACTCACAACTACACTCTTATAAGACAATGTGTAATGGGGCGTTAAACTCATACATAACGCCACATAATGCTCCATCACCATTACGGTGAGGCGTTATGTTTAAAGGAATATTATTATTATAACGCCACAAATTACCAAATTCATAATGATGAAAGGGTGTTATAGGGCATTAACCATTATTTATGTTTTTAACAAAAAAAATAATGATAACTTGACGCTGATGTGACTGAAAATCCCTTTTAATGGATATTAGTACTCATGGTCTAATAGATAATAATAATAATAATTTACATTTTTTATTATGTTTGGATTATCTTACTTGAACTCTTCCTCTACCACACCTCTTTTCATTTCATACCTCAAGAAAGACGAGAATTATCGCACAAGAAACTTGCATTACTAGCAGATTTCATCTTCTTCCACCATACTTTCTTCTCGAAAACCCTAATCTCATCGATTCTTCATCAATCCTCCGATCAAACTCACTGAATTCCAATACAAATTGATCAACATACACAGGAGATGAGTGATACAGCCGATAAACTAGCTCAATTTCAAGCAATTACAGGCCTCGAAGACGCCGATTTGTGCACTGACATCCTCTCCGCTCACGGATGGAACCTTGAACAAGCTATCTCAAGCATCACTTCAACATCAGACTCCGATCGCACCAATCCTCCGGCTTCTTCCGCCCCCGCCACCGTCGCTACCGACAGATTCGAGGATTTAGGGTTTATGGCCGATGAAGGTGCAGCTCCACCAGGTTTAGCATGGAAGCTTATTACGCTACCGATTTCCATCGTTTCTGGTAGCCTAGGGCTAGTTTCCGGTGCTGTAGGTCTAGGTTTATGGGTGGTTGGTGGTGTTTTATCATATTCGTTAGGCATGATCGGGTTAACTAACGGTGGATCGTCGTCGAATCCTTTGGTTTCGGTGTCGACTGCAGCGGCGGAGGCGATGGAGTTCGTGTCGGAGTTTGAGAGTGAGTATGGTGATAGACGTCCGAATTTTGTGTCCGAGGGTTTTATGGATGCGTTAGAGCGGTCGAGGCGTGAGTTTAAGCTGTTGTTTGTGTACTTACACTCGCCGGATCACCCTGATGCGCAGGCGTTCTGTGAGGGTAGTTTGTGTTCTGAGGTTTTGTCAGCGTTTGTGAATGAGAATTTTGTTGCTTGGGGTGCGAGTATTAGGGCTAGTGAAGGGTTTAAAATGAGTAACAGCTTGAAGGCTTCTAGGTATCCTTTCTGTGCTGTTGTTATGGCAGCTACTAATCAGAGAATTGCTCTGCTTCAGCAGGTATCTAGCTTATGTTATGATGTTTGAAGAGTGTTAAACCATTAGAACATATCAGTGTTTACCCTATTACACAAACTGAAATCACCATTTGTCAGTGTCACACTTGTTTTGACCTTTTGATAGAGTAGTAGTTTCAAACTTTCTAGTTTGGGTGGTTGATATATTATACTTGAACACAGTGTTAGCTACAACTTTGAGTAGGTAAGTCGTAAGCATTATGGTTGGTTTCGTTTTATTTCGTGCCTTTTTTAAGTCGGTGATCATTTATATCCATTTGGGTAGTTGCATCTCTGAGACTAAATTTATGACCATGGGGGGTGTTTGGATTGTTGTTTTGGTATTGGATTATCTGATTAAGTGTTAACGTCATGATAAGCGGTTTCAGATGTTCAGATAAACAGATATTGCTTCTAGTCTTTTTGGAAGTATTTAGGGGTAAAATTATCGGTTTCGTACCTAGCAATATAGTTAGGTTATCATAGGTTAAACTAAAGTAATCTAGTAACCTCCTTTTTTACCTAATTTGAGAAAATTCACTACCATGTAACAAGATGTTTCTTCTTTTTATACAATACCACATTCATAGTCACTTTTTTCCTTAAATAATCAGAATCTGTCAAACACTCGAATAACTTAATATTACAATTTTAAACAGTAGAAGCAGATTCCAATAACCTGTTTTCGTATTCTGAATTTCTATTAGTAAATTGCATGTTATCAATATCTATTAGCACATTCAAACACCCCTAAGTAACAAAGAACCGTGGATTCCAGCTTGTCTTGACAAGCGCAAGTATACAATCCATAAGACAATTATACGCATGCTAAAGATTTGTGTATATCATCCTTGGACACTATCATTTTTTAGTATATTTCAATAATTTAAGTTCTTGCACACGAACCCTCGTAATGAGTGAAAGCTACACGTCTTCTTAATTCTTCCGTGTATGCATATTATGTGATGGCCTGCACAAACCCCATATCATCTTTATACTATGTAATGCTTTGTGCAATTTTACAAGGGTAAAAGTACATTATATATTTGCATTTGTTGTAGGTTGAGGGACCTAAATCACCGGAAGAAATGCTTACATTATTACAGAGGGTTGTTGAAGAAAGTGCCCCTGTCCTTGTAACAGCAAGACTTGATGCAGAGGAACGTAGGAACAACATAAGATTGAGGGAGGAGCAAGATGCTGCATATCAAGCTGCTCTTGAAGCTGATCAAGTATGTTCTAATTTACTTTTCTTATTCTGAATTATCATCTGATGATTAGGACCTAATTCATGAACATGCAGATTAGAGATGGGGTTATTCACATTTGTTTTTTTCTAGCCAGTTAAATACGTGTAATTGTAATGAAATCTTAGAAACGAAATGGGTCATATGGGTGGCCGAAGTATACATCTAACGCATAAAGTCTTCTTAATTATCTTACTGAAATAGTTCAGATTATTATTGGTATAATATTGTGTAATCATATTGCCTAACTTGTTTATGTGAAAACAGGCTAGGGAACGCCAGAGGAAGGAAGAGGAAGAACGACTAGAAAGGGAAGCTGCTGAAGCCGAGAGAAAACAAAAGGAAGAAGAGGAGGCACGTGAAAGAGCAGCAATTGAAGCTGCTGAAAGAGAAGCTGAATTAATCAAACTGCGAGAGCAAAAATTCTTGTCTTTGGGCCCTGAACCTGAAAAGGGGCCTGATGTTACTCAGGTATTCTATACTCTTAACTTCCTGTCTAATGATAATATATGACTATATGGGCATGCTATATTTTCATAAGAAATTTGTTCTAAATTTTATTAGTGGAGGTCTGAATCTTATTCTGAGAAATATACAGCTGTAATAAAATGTAATAGTTTTGGGAGAATTTTATATAACCACTGAACAAAAGACCTTATAATTAGAGAGATGACAGTTACAATCATTTATAAATAAATGGGTCAAATCGGGTTATGTTTTTATTTCTTATCGGGTCAAAACATGTAGAAAATGTAAAGATCATCTTAAAAGGAAATTGGCCAAATGTGTCAAAAATCACAAAACATGTATATTAAATTCAAAAACTTTCTTAATCATTGATTCATAAACTTTAGATTATTATTGAAAATATATAACATTAAGGATTTTGGCTATAGAATAAGAACTTACTTTCCTTAATGTACCAACATGAGTGACTTGCTTTTTCTCTTTCTAATTACCATGGCACTTTAAAATTTTGTTCCGATATGCAAGGTTGTTGTAGCATGATGGCTCCACGGGTCAAAATTTAAAATGTGACGTTTGCATTTGTTTATTAACTATAATGAAGGTGAGGAAGACGCCAAAGTTGATTGTAATAAATAAACAAGTACCTTGATATCCCTCTCCCTCTCTCTCTCTTTACATGCCTCCTGCCACTACCACCGGAGTGCCACGTTGCACAAGTTCCCCTATCTTCTCCCTTTCCCCATCAGCACCTATAAATCTATGGTTGTGACGCCTCCTACCTTGGCCCATCACCGCCACCTTGTTAGTCAAAGTCGCAAGGGACAAATGAACACTATCATGGCAAGAAAAAGTACAAGAAAACCACCTTGATGTCATGTGACGACCACGTCAGGTCAAAACGTTTGCAAAATGTAGTTCAATGGTCATATTGACACAAAAAGTAACTTGGTCGTATTGGTACATTAAATAAAGTAAGTTGTTATTCTATAGCCAAAACTATGTATTTAATCATTTTAACTTGCTAATTGTTGCTAAAATATGTAAAACCTTTGGATAAGTTTTTCGGACCAAACCAACCCGACCCGTTTTGACCTATACCACAATAACCCATTTGAACCGTTACCAACCTTCTAACCCGACCATTTTCCCACCTCTCCACATAATAGTAGGGCTTAAGTTTCTTAGATATACTAATATATAGATCTACATAGGAAACTAAGCATGTTCAGTTATTCCTATAAATCTTAAATTCTGAAACACACATTAGTGTAAAGATCCTCTATACTCGTGTTGATTTAGTAACCTGTTAAATGCAAATGTCAAGTTAGATTATGTTCTGACTATTACTTGTCCTGACAAATCAATGTATTTTTTTCCCAAGCACAAACTTAAATGTGATTTATTTATCAAATGATGTAGGTACTGGTGAGATTACCGAACGGGGAAAGAAAGGACAGGCGGTTCCATTCTACTGCAACAATACAGTCTCTATACGACTTTGTTGATTCTTCAGGAACCTTGGAAATGGGAAGTTACACCCTTGTCACCAATTTCCCTCGCGTTTTATATGGCCCGGACAAACTCTCGTTATCTCTCAAACAAGTTGGATTGCATCCTCAAGCCAGTCTTTTTGTTGAAATGAAATCTTGAGGTTCTTTTGTGCAGATTAATGTTAGACCAATTCTGTGTTTAGATCATGTTGTTTTCTCCCCATAGAATGCATATGTCAAGTGTTCATTGTGGATCATGTGTCATGCAGATTCATGTTAGTATTGAACTGAAATAAACTGATAAACAGAATTTCTTTTTCTTTTTTTGTTTTGATACGGGGCATTAGGGTACCCGGAGTGTAGCTTGGGTAATTGCATTGTGTTGTTAGAACACTTCGAGTACAATGCCTCGGGTCTATAGAGTAGTGACATTGAGTTGGCTTTAGGGTTCAAAAACCCGCTCCTGAACCTGAACCTGCGTGTGTGTATTAATTTAATCGATTTAATTTTAAATGTTAAGGGTGGTTTTGGGTTAAGAAAATAATGTGCTCCTTTCTAGGGTACTTCAGGTTAAGAATGAAGTGTTAGATTGTGATTAGGTGAACTTTAAGATACTTTTTTTTAGTTTAGTTTGTGGAGCACTTCTAGTAGGCTTACATGTTCACAATAGTCCTTTATTACATTTTAATATGTCAAATGTCATATGATGAACTTGATAGATTTGTTAAGCAATTGATTATGTTTGATCTTTGAGGAACAGTATGCTTATATTAATAAGTTATGACTACAGCGAGCAAACCTTTATTATTAATTTATTTATTAGCCGGCAAAATCAAAACTATATAGAGAAGATTAGCATGACAATCAGTAATAGCTTTGGTGCTTCGACTCTTGCATAAAGAAAGTTTATGCTTCGACAAGAAAAAAGGTCGGAGAACATTTCCATTAAAATTATTAAGAGCATGTCTAGTCTATCACTTGTCAAACTTTGTCCCTCTCAAAACCTATAAAAACTAAAAAAAAAAAGAAAAAAAGAAAATTAAAACTCTATTCTGCTCCTCTCTCTCATCTCCTCACAAAGTTGATTTTTTCAGATTCTTACCCAAAATCTCTTTCTACTTTCTCTCCTTGTCACTTTTCTCCTTCACATCATACTCTCCCTCTGAAGAGTTTACGGACTGAGAATATTCTAACAATGATTTCTATATAAATAATAGAGTGCTCATGGCCAAATCTGGTTTTAAGAAACAAGCTAAATAGATTACTGCTGTTTCTATATGACAAACCAAAATGGTCTTGCTGATTTTTGTACAACTGATTAGATGTTCCTTGATACTTGAATACTAAATATATAGTAACCACTTATCTAAAGCATAAAAGTTAAAAGGAGTACGGTTGGACTGTTTTAACGTTATTACCAGTAAAAGTTTTAAAAACATAAAAAATATAAAAAATAGAACTTTAACGATCTTACTTCAAACTAAGATACACCATTGTTTGGGTTGGAATAGGGGTAGACGTTACCATTTGTAGACTGTTTGTTTTTTCGAATGTGTTTCAATAAAAAAAGTCCGCGCGAGCTCTTCTTGAAGCAGATTTGACCTAGTCATTTTTAAAATCTTCTAAGTTCTGTAGAGAGTTAAACACCGTCGCCCACCGCCACCCACTATCCACCACCACCACCGCGGTCCACCACCGCTATCCACCATCACCACCATCAACCGTCCACCACCACCACCACCACCTACCATCCACCTCCACCACCACCCACCACCTACCGTCCACCACCACCACCTACCACCCACCGTCCACCATAACCACCACCATCGTCAAGTCGTCCACCTCCACCACCACCGTCATCACCATCCACGTCCACCACCACCCACCACCGCCCACCACCGTCCACCACCGTCCACCACTATCACCACCACCATCCAACAACGCCATACACAACCACCAATTTATTTTAGCAGTTACAAACGTTAAAAACCAAACAGTTTTCTTTTTACAGACTGTAGATGTTTGGTCCACCTCTTCTTCTATAGATATATGCAGATATGGTTCGCAGACTGTAGACATTTTACCTCTAAAAACCAAACTGCAACTAAGTAATTAAGGACGATTTATTGTATAACATGCCCCGGGATGTGAAAAGGTTGGAGAAAGTTGTAGCTTGGATTTAAGCATTTCAAATCAAGCTACAACAATCCTTTAGTTGAAATTATAGCAACTTGAGTAGAAGCAGGAGTGTAACATTAAAGAGTGTGGCCAAGAACCATGTCGCGTATGAAGTGAGGATCAAACTTAATGTGCTTAACGTTGATGAAAGACAAGTAAGCTTAGAGAGTAAAGAATATCACACCAAATAGCTGGAGATTTAGGTAAAGAAATAGTAAGCTTAGAGAGTAAAGACATGATCCAACAAACTTCAATAGTATGAGCTAGGGTGCAATATTATGTTTCCATATTGGATCAAGTCAATGTTTGTTGCCTTTTGGAACTCCAACTATTAAGGTTTTAAACAATGAAGCCACAACAACCAGTTGTAGATTGATGATCATTTGGGTAGCCAACATGGTCGGCATCAACATAGGCATGAGTGGAAAAATATGAAGAGCGTTGATAGTCAAGCCATGTGTAGGGGTGCGTTTTAGGAAGACAGGTACTTCGATATTACTAGGGATCAAGTAAGGGATCTTCGAAGCGGCAATGTAACTTTTTTCTCAACCAAAAAGGAACGTGTAATGATTTATACCAAATAAGACTTGTCCGTTTGGGTAGGTCAAATATATATCTTTGATGAGATAGATGAAGAGTACCACCATTGAAGGTCACTAGGATGCCCTAATCGATGATACCATAGTGCATGACCTTTGATAGTCATCGAGGGAGAATGTAGATGAAATGCCTTACGATGTAGGCAGTGGATGACTTGGCCCTTATGGAGAAACCAAGACATAATAACGTAACGGTGATAGGATCATAAAAAACCAATCAATTTTTAAATAAAAGATTTTTAGTTAAATTGGAAGCTATTTAGGCAGGTTTAAGTAAAATTTCATGGATAGATAATGAGAGTGTAGCATGGCCAACGCGGGAGATGTTTAGTGCCATACCATTACCCACACTAATTTTCCGTGACCGTGATATCGAATGACATGATCCATCATTGATACGTTTTCGGTCATGTGAGTTGTTCCCCAGAATGAGGAATCCAAGAGTCTAATTGTTCATATATGTTCGTAAAATCCGAATCTAATTGTTAAAACCCAAACTAGTGGGACTTGAGGATTTTGAAAGCCAAAAGTCATCAAGTTTGTTGTAAAAAAATGGAATTAAGATTGTACTCGTTATTAATGTGTGAGATTGAGTAGAGTAGTGGTGTGGCAAACCAAAGATGGATGATAATTTGTAAAGTAGGAAAAGAGATATGATGGGCCTATTGATTGGGTTAGGTATTGATTACGCTAATCATCAAAAAGCATTAAACATTTTACATAATAATATCTGGTGACCGGCTTACCGCTGTGTAGTATGTAATTTTTTTTTATTGATGGATATTTCAAGTCAGGTAGTAACATGGTAGGTGGATTAAAAGTAAAATAGAATCCATTAAAAAATATAATTAAAAAATGTTTTCTATTTAAAAACATTAAAGAAACGATATCCACATTCTTAGAAACCATGAAAACCCTCCAAGGTTGTTACAACCATATTCACATATGATGTTCTTTTTTCCAGCTTTTTAATCATCGTTCATACATACATTAAGGTGTGTTTTGTTGACTATCTATGATAATTTAGAAACTAAAATCATAAAACTGTTGGGAATTTATTATTTAATTGAACGATATTTAAAAACATGGGCAGTTTTGACGATCGTATCAAAAGTCAAGCCTACAAAAATGACTATCAAGTCATGGATAGGGTGTTAAAAAATATCCGAATCCGAGAATCCGATCCGAAAATCCGAATCTAAAATATCCGAATTTTCGGATATCCGAAAAATCGGATATCCGATTTTCGGATATCCGAAAATTCAGATTCGGATAGTGATTTTCAAAATTTTTGGATATTTGGATATTCGATTATCCGAAAACAATTTTTTTTTGAATTTTAGATATATTTTTACTTTAGGTTGAGATTTTTTAGTGTATATTGTGACTTTTATTATATGAGTTGGTTTTTTATGTTATTTTTATAATATTATATGTTTAATTATTGTAAAAAACTAAAAAATAAAAAAAAATGAATTTTGGATATCCGAATCACTATCCGAATCCGTATCTGAAATTTCGGATATGAATTCGGATAATGATATTTACTATCCGAAATTTTCTGATATCCAAAATTTCGAATATCCAACTTTGAACACCCATAGTCATAGAAAAGTCTAGTATTTTAGGTATACACTATGCTTCAGTTTTTTATTAATAATGCATTTATCTAATTCAATATGATTAAAATTTTATGTATTAAAACATACATTCTGAATTGCTTTAATATTACGAATAATGCAAATATTAAGCTAATTAAATTATAAGACAATCCATTAAATAAAATACAAAAAGTCATAAATGTATTATCATTTTTTATTATTTATTTAAAACAAACAGATTAACAGATATGATCATATATATTATTATTGTTAGACAAATTAGATTTTAATAATTTAAGACGTATTTGTTGATAATAATCTATACTATTAATTTGGCCGATAATAATTACAACTTTCAGTTTTGTTATCAATGACAATTTTAGTAGCATAATTATTCATTTGTTTACACTTGATTTCCACTTGATTTTGCTCACGATGGTGATTGAGAATAAAATAAGGAGACACATCATGAAATAGAATGATCGAAAAACGAAAGAAAATTAAGTGTAAATCAATAAAAATTATGTTCATAGAATTGTTATTGGTAACAATACTGAAAATTGGGATTACTATCGGCCAATTTGATAATATGAATTTGGATTATTAAAATCCAATTTGCTTATTATTTTCCATGAGTTTACCAGATTAATTTAAATTTGAATGTTATCATTTAGCGAAGATTAAGATATTGATTGTTATTAAAGAAAGATTATAGGATTATGTTGCCGCCATGTTCGTGGAATTACGGATATACTAATATTATTCTTCGGATGACCAGGTTGGTATCACTGTTACACAAACCACACCTTACTTTCATCAAATTATAGAGTTAACTACTAACTTTGAAAAGTTACAAGTATAAACCAAACTTTTAGATTTGGTTTTATATAATCTCGTAATGTATTCTTTATATTTATGGACACTGTCTACGCAAATGAGTAGTGTATTTAGCATTGTAAAAATGCGATCATGGTCTTTAATGGGTTGATTTAATAAGGTTAAAGTTGTTATCATAACGATTTGACGAGAAATTATTAATGTCAACTGTGCGCGATAACAGTGTCTGAAATTTATGTCAGACCAACCAACCTACTCATTTAATGTGGTTATTTGCTTTTAGCGTTTTTAAAATATTCAAATATAGATACACTTGATTAAGCTATGGACTGTGAATTGAAAATCTCTGGTGTATTTTTAATAGAAACTTAATCAGTGTTTTGAATGTTAACAAAAAACATAAACTTACTGTGCAAATTCTATGACTTGATTATTTCATTAAGTCTTCTTCAAATGTGCTAATTACAATTTACAAGATCTATCCATATATTATTGAATATCATATGAGTTTAGTAATTTAATAAAGACCTTCTATACAAATTTATACCATTAGCGAATTCATATCTGAGAATTTATATAATCATAACATGTGACATGCTTATGCCTTATAATAAGAGTAATAATGCCATCTTCAAACTTTTTTCTTTTATCTTTTTTGTACAATAAACAACAAAAATACCTTAAATCAAAAGTATAAGATGTATCATAATTTACGTATATTGCAAGCCTAAAATTTAATTATAGTTTTTGTTTTTATTTTAAGTTGCGTAATACGTTTCTCTACGCAAATGACTTGCATATTTGATATCCAATAATTATATTCATTGTCGGTCATAACATATAACGATCACCAACTCATTTAATGTCAGACTGACAACCTATTCATTTTACGTAGTTATTCGCTGTATATACAACTGTCTTTTAAAATATTTAAACAAAAGGATATTCAATTAATAATTAAACATAAAATCAAATTCTGTTTTGTATTTTTATATAATATTATCGTCATCTACACCTTCAGAGAGTGTTTAGACGTGTTAAAAAATATGTTTAAGAGATAATTATAAATCTCTATAACATGTAACGTAAAAATACAATATTAAGAAAAAGTAGTTGGATAAAAACTGAAAACTAGTCAATAGATAAGGGGTCTTTCTTGTAACTTATCCATTCCTAAAAAGAAGCAAATTAAAATTGAAACACACTTCAAAAACCGATTTCATCGTTCTAATTAGATAACTATTTTAGGGTTCTATAAATCCCATAAAGCATCATAATCCCCAATTTTGCTTCCAAAAATTACTACTCAATATCATCAATCGTGAATTCTACTTCTCAAATCTCATATTGAACACTTGATTTCTGAGGTTGATTTTCTTAATTCTTCCACAAATCGCTCAATTTCATCGCATAAGCGTCTGTAAATGATTGGGGATCTGAAGGTTTCGCGGTATGGCTAAGAGATTTGGAGAAGAAGCACAGCTAGTTTGCATAGTTTCGATTCGTTTGAAGAGTTTACAGACGTTGTTGCCGATGAGTTTTGCAGGAAATTTCTTCAGAATTCGATCATCAATCGATTCGTTCTACGTTGCTTGCGAAGCGTTTTCTGAGCACTGCCAACTCTAGCGATTTCTTCGTTCTTCGTTCGTTCGGGAGCTGGTGTTGTCTTCTGCGTTTTTGGGGTCCGTGAGGTTGTGTTCGGTGGTGCTAATGGCTTCTGAAGTAGGGTTTTTGGTGACTGGTGATGGTGATGGTGATCTGTTTGCGAAGTTGAAGTTGGATTCGAAACTGAAACCGGAGATTGAGGATCCTGATGTTGTTGAAAGATGCCCTCACAATCGTTACGTTCGGGTAAGATTAAATTTCAGTTCATATTGTTCGTATATTCAAGAGTTTTTAAGATGATTAGTATGCATAGGTTGAAGTTTGTTCTGGTTATTATGTTGCAAAGTGGGCATATGCATTGTTGAAGTAGTTTTAAATTGGTTTGAAAACATATTATTAGAACCAGATATAACCATGATTAATAAGTATATTTGTTATGAACTGCTACAGTTTACAACTTGTTTAATATTTTTTATCAGATTCTTAAGGTTTTTTTGGTTTCCTTCTTTCAGTATAATGAATTGCTGGGGAGGGGAGCCTTCAAGACTGTGTAAGATACCTATCCTATTTCCTTTTGTTTAAATTCGTATATTATATCGGTCCCCCTAGTTAGCACGAGCCGTGATTTATCCGTAGTGGGTTCTCATGGTTACGAATTTTTTTGCTATATCATACTTGTAGATGTAGCTTTATTTTGCTGATGAGTTATCCCTAACAGCTTCATGATGATGCTTATTTTTCTGTTCTGTTTTTTTATGTGGTATTGGCAGATACAAGGGATTTGATGAAGTTGAAGGGATTGAAGTTGCTTGGAACCAAGTGTTTTTAAATGATGCTATTCGATCTTCTGCGCATCTCGAAAGAGTTTATTCTGAGGCTCACTTGCTAAAGACACTAAAGCATGAGAACATAATCAAGTCGTATGTTTCTTGGGTGGACGAAGAGAAGACAACTATTAACATGATTACTGAACTGTTTACCTCAGGCAATTTGAGGCAGTAAGTGGTTACCCCTTTGTTCTTTTTCTTGCATTTATTTAATATATTTTACACAATGTTTAATCTATGTTTTCATTTGCTTTAGATATCGCAAGAAGCATAAGAGTGTTGATTTGAAGGCTATCAAGAATTGGGCCAGACAGATCCTTAAAGGCTTGGCGTATCTGCACAGTCATGAGCCTCCTATTATTCACAGAGATTTAAAATGTGACAACATATTTGTCAATGGAAATCACGGAGAAGTGAAGATTGGAGATCTTGGATTGGCAACTTTAATGACACGCCCCACTGCCAAAAGTTTAATTGGTAATTCATTTAGATCATGCTTTTGATAGTGTCATGGTTTTAATTATAAAAAAATTAGCAGAAGTTTTCATTGGTTTACTGGATTGCAGGAACCCCTGAATTCATGGCTCCAGAGCTTTATGAAGAGGAATATAATGAACTTGTCGACATATATTCATTCGGGATGTGTATATTAGAGTTGATTACTTGTGAATATCCGTACAGTGAATGCAGAAGTCATGCACAGATATATAAAAAAGTTACTTCTGTAAGTTTCTCTACAGTTGATCGTCTTCGATTATAGGGGAGGTTTAGTTCTGTGTTTTGGAATCAATTATCTGATTATTGTGTGATCTTGGTCTTTCTGTTTTGCAGGGGATAAAGCCCGCTGCTCTTTCGAAAGTCAAAGATCCACAAGTCAAGGAGTTCATAGAGAAGTGTTTGGTTCCGGCATCTCAAAGATTGTCTGCAAAAGAGCTTCTTAAAGATCCATTCCTCGCCTCAGAAAGAATAGAAAAGCATGTACATGAGCCGGTTGATCTCGACTTGGTCAACCTGTCAACATTTCCCATGGACATAGACTGTAATGACAATAAGGTTTCATCTGGTAGCTCATGTGCGAAGAGCAGCACCAGCAGCCCGCGTTTTCCATTACTTGAACTTCAGTCTCTCAACGAGAGAAATGACATCCGACTAAAAGGAGAAAGGAATGAAGATAACTCCGTCATGTTATATTTGAGGATAGCTGATTTTGGTGGTAAGAACTAATCCTGTTGACAAATCGTACGGGTCGGGTAATGGGTTTAGATTATTCTTTTGCACTATTCAAAACGGTTTGGTTGGGTTGACCCACACATATTATGTAGGCACATTTAATGTTGTTGCAACAATAATTAAACTTCTGAAAATAAATTATTTATTATATATTTATGTTAAATTTTGATTGTTTTGTGTTAACAGGTGGTGTGAGGAACATTGACTTTCCCTTCTCTCTTGACACTGATACTGCACATACAATAGCTCAAGAGATGGTTGAAGAACTTGACCTTTTGCACGAAGACGTGATAATCATAGCAGAGCTCATTGACGACATGATTATGAAATTCGTGCCAACATGGGAACCATCATTCGGGAAAAAGTCCATCTCTGATGGAGGAGTTAGTTCACAAGAAGGCTCTATTCTTGTTCAAAGCAGTCAAATTGCATGCGGGTCAACAAATGTTCCTGAACCGGAACACTACAGTTCCAAAGGGTCTGCTAATTCATCTTTGCTTAAATACTCGGGTGATTGG
Source organism: Flaveria ramosissima (assembly GCA_025215565.1). NCBI lineage: Eukaryota > Viridiplantae > Streptophyta > Magnoliopsida > Asterales > Asteraceae > Flaveria > Flaveria ramosissima. The sequence goes on from CM046030.1 coordinate 58,918,397, forward strand.
ATGAAGAGCTCGGGCTTGTTTTCTCATGATTCTTGCAAGAAAATTACGTCTAACGACTCAGTACTGTGTGAAGATGATGGTGTGAAGGATGTGTGTGAAGATCTGCAGAAAGAGCTTGCTAACATTGAAGCTCAGTATAATTACTGGTATAGCGAATTACAGAAGTGTAGAGAAGCTGCAATTGAAGATGCAAAGAGGAAATGGGATTCGAAGAAGAAAGTCTCAGTTTTTTGAGTTTGGTGTAAATATTAGCTAGCGACATTTGTTTCAACTTGCAGTTTAGTTTTATTGATTCTTTTACTTCATAGATTTAAATGGTTTTGTTCTCGACTTTGTGAATATTTTGATGGTTATTAATTCAATTTAATCATTTTTTAAATACATGTTCGTTCGAAACTCTATACTAGAATATACAAATTGCAAAGCTCGAAACTGAAGTAACTTGTTTTTTTGAATTGCATAAGCCAAAATTAACGCGGCATAGTTATTCTGTTTTTAAAAATGAAATGTTAGATAGAAGCTAGAATGATTTAGACTTTGTTGCTACTTGTCATAGTGCATGCTTGTTGATAGCTACTATTCTCCTTAACACTTCCTCAATGTCTTGGTATTGACTATGTTGAAACCATTAACCGGGTCATAATACTTGCTACCCTCAGACTTATTCTCTCTAATGTTGTTTCTCAAAACGAGACACTTCGCCTACTTGATTTCAACAAAGCTTTTCTGGAAAGAACCTTAACCAAAGATGTATACATGACACAACCACCCGGTTTATTAATCCCTCTTTTTTCTAATCATGTATGCAATCTTTATAAAAGTCGATCTATGGTCTTAACCAAAGATGTATACATGACACAATCAACACTTCACTTTCATGCTTTCACTAATGTAGAATGGGCGGGTGATACAAGATTACCACTAGCTATATGGTGTCAAATCTCATCTTTTGGAGCTCTAAAAGGCAAAGCACCCTAGTACAGACCTCCACCGAGACTGAGTTTCGAGTGATAGCATCTACAACTACCGAGGTCCAATGGCTTAAGCATCTCTTTATGGAACTTGGTTTCACCTCTTCAATCACCCCAACCATTTACTATGATAATCTAAGTGCTAACGTATACTTCGTCAATCCTGTTTTCCATTCTCACATGAAGCACCTAGCTTTAGATTTGTACTTTATTAAAGAAAATGTATAGAAAGGCTCCTTAAGGGTCATCCACATTGCTAGAGATGATTAACTGGCAGATTTAATCTGTGCGAGAGACACAGGAATATCACTAGCTATATCGTCTAGTTAGGGTCCAATCTCATCTTTTGGAGCTCTAAAAAGCAAAGCATCCTAGCAGGGTCCTCACTGCAGCTGAGTTTCAAGCGATAGCCTCTACTACTACTTAGGTCCAATGACTTGAGCATCTACTTGTGAAACTTGGTTTCACCTCTTTAGTCAACCCAACCATTTATTGTGATAATCTAAGTGCTATCGCATACTCCACCAATCCTGTTTTCCACTCTCGCACGAAGCATCTAGCTTTAGATTTCCACTTTGTTAGAGAAAAGATGCAAGAAAGCTCATTAAGAGTCACCCACATTGCCGGAGATGGTCAACTGGCAGATATATTCACAAAATCTCTTCTTCAACTGAGGTTCTACATGCTTTTGTCAGTGATTGGACTTGTCTTCAGACTGTCCATTTTGCGGGACATATTAATTCCACCACCTAGCCATTACCCCTTATCCCTCGTCCAACGGCAATTTGGGTTTGTATTCCGAGGTTTGGTATTAGTTACGATGAGCCTCATTTTTTATTGATTAATTACGTTTCAAATTAATTTAAATTTAAATTAGTTTATATATATTGTAATCTGTATAGCCAAATATTGTTGTAGTCTTATTTATCTCCTTGTTAACGAGTTTTCATCATTCTCTCTGAGCCTTCATATAAATATATGATGAAACAGTTGGTTAATTTAATCATCAGTTGGATTTACATATTTGTATGTGATTAGTATGAGTTAATCTGTTCGTGCGTGATTGATGTCTTCCTTAATCTTTGTTTTATGGTACGATTTACATGAAAAGGAGCTTGAAACAGAGGATAGTTGTGAGATGTGCATGAGCGGTGGCAGAGCCACTACAAAGTGGCGATAAACCACCATGAGATGTATGTGTGTTCTATATACACTATCAAGACACTCGTGCGATGCGGCAGTGGTGGCAATTTACAACGTGTTACTGTTTTCTATTAAGTGGATTATGCTGAAACTTTGACATAAAAATGGATTATTATTCTGAAACTTTGCATAAAAATGTTTGCATTTCTGTTCATCCTTGAATGAAAACACAATGGGGCCTTGGGGTTACACAAGAGCATGAAGAGGCTACATGACCCCTGATAAAACTATGATCAACATAATCAAACAAAAATATAATATCAAGTGAACAGAACAATGAAAGCTCACCATTGGCAATTCTCTACAACCTACATATATATGCAGAATCACAAATGCGAAAATACTTAAAGATCATTTACACCAATTAATTCACCCAAAACAAATATTTAAGATTATTTACACAACTTACTTACAGAAAACAAGAACCAACAAAAGCTGTTCATCAATCCCATCATCCTAAATACAAGTTTCCATGAGACAGAAGAATCGACAATGAATCAAGAGAGGAACCAACAGAGAGACTACGAAATTATTGGATAGCATGAACACTAAACAGACAATTTTCATACACTTACGAAAAGATAATTTAGATATATGACTATTGGTTAATTGATTAATTACTAGCTACCAATTTTCTTTGACAATTTTGGACTTCTCAAGAATGAATTTACCTTCCTTGTATTTCTGTGATTCTTCATAAGCGCGTTCATATTTCCAACCCAAAACCTCGCGACAATCAGAACAGTACACATCAGCAACCGTGTGGAGCCCAGTCATCAGGTTCCTGTCTTCTTTTGGTCCCATTGAAACATTCATTGCATGAGAGAACAAAAAGGCTCTACCATTCCTCCCCTAAAATCAAACACAAAACAATTATATTTAAAGATCAGTGATCACATTGTTAAATAAATTAACAGACATCTTTACCTTAAAGAGGAGGAGGAAGAGGGGGGGGGGGGGGGGATGCGTGTTCTGAAGGTGAAGACTTGTAATCAGGTAATCATATGTAATAAAATGATTTGCTAAAAAAACCATTTCAATGTGCTTTTGATACTTAAAGCTTTGATTAGTAAAAATAAAATCACCAAAAAAGGACATTCTTGTGTAAAAAGAAGATAAAGTAGTTCAAATTAAGTTAAAGGAAGGGGTAGACAAATAAATTTACTATACCCTTACAGGCATAGATAACAGTGGTATGTAACTGAGTAACCAAAGTTGATTATTTAATCTCAACATATAAACATAATCAGATATGTTTATCCAAATTAAACCATCATTATTGCAACTTGAAGTTACGATAATAAGATAAATTAATTCAATAATCCAAATACAAACACCCTTTACAATTTACAAAAGCTTGGGAGTTGTCAGATTAAACCTCATATCTCAAATAGCAAAATGGATATGGTATGATATGATACGTATGACAACTATATAAAGATGAAACTTCTGTTACAAAGTAATACTCTCAAACACAAATGTATGCACATAATGCATCTGCTAGCTTAACTAGTTATCCCTATTTTTATTCTTAAAACTTGTTTCAGCTCCATTTCAGTAAAAGAATAATAATAATAACACACACACACACATACCGGCGTCTTCACTACAGGACAAAGTTTCAGAAGAGAACTGTATAAACACGTGTACATTAGTGAGAGAGAAATGCAGACGGTTATAACTAGAAAACCTCTAAGCATTTGTATGTAGTGCAGGCCATATACAATATGAGAAGAAAGGGAGCTGGTTACACTGTTATGTAGCACAGTTAAGTCACAAATTCTCAATAAGTCTTTATATTGTCCTCGTGGTTCCTTATATAGTTATTGAACTATAAATTCTTTCAGCAATAAACATCAACATATAGAATACAATCTATTCAAACAACACTGATGTCAATAATTTCATCACATACTTAAGAAAACTCACTTCAATAATCAGCAATTCTGTAAAAAGATTCATTTTTTCTCACCTGAAAAGCTTTAGAAATGATATCATCGTGAAGGGCAACATGACTACGACAATTACAGCAACCGTACAACCTCGGACCAACAGTTTCCGCCATTGATGATCAAACACCGAAACCTTTGATCAAAGCTGCAACAGTTAGCACAATCGAGTAAATACCCAAATCAAATGATCGTACAAAAACCCTAAAAAAACACTCTTTTTTCCTAAAATCATATCATCAAGAAAGATTAACACGCAACTTATACGCAGTTCTTTGACCAAAGTATATCTTTTTTTAATCTAAACGATGAAAATCGAAATGGGTGATTAATAATCATATTATTAAGCTCAAGAACCGTAAAAAAATGGGAATTAGGATCAGAGAAAGCGTACCAGTAACTGAAAGAAGCTAAAAGTGAAGATCATGAGGATCTGAAGTGTGAATTCATTGGATTTGTGTGTATTTGTATCGTATGGGAAAATGATTGTAGAAGTTATTATTTTTATTAATTAATGTTTATCTACACGCAAACTTTCAAATCCGTGACGTGGGTATTCTGAATTTCAGAATTGTGATTGTGATGAATAAACATCGAGACGGTTAGGGTTTTCATTTTTCTTGTTGATTAATTTGTTTGCCGACCCCTTTTGAATTATCATATTTATCCATCTAATTTCCCACAAATATTCATTTCTTTTTTTCCCTTCGGATTTATATGATATTTTGACTCAGTGCAAGTATTTTCAGATTGATAATATCTTACTCTGTTAAATCTTTTATGATAAACTAATTCAACTTGAGGTCATAAAACTACCAAATTTATACGAGTGATTTATTATTTCTATACAATCAAGATCCATAACCAGAACAAATATGCAGGATTTTGTATGCATAATCATCAAAATTGTTCAAAAACCAAACTAATATAACTGTGTGAGTACATTTTACTGGCGCCAAAATGATTAATTTGAAATGATGTTTCTAACATGAGTAAAAAACAAAAGAATACAAGTACAAAAGTAAAAAGTTGCTTTCTTTATGAACATCATTAATGTTGATAAAATACATAAACCAAAAAAGCTACCAAATGTAGAAACATCTTTGTTAGAAGATAACCAATGATGATGTTTAATCTAACTATGATAACTGCAAGATACTCTATCTTAATGGTATACAAAATTCCTTAATCTCAAAAAGACCTTCAAAATATGTCATTCATGTTGTTCATCACCACCACCACCAATGGCCTCTGAAATCATCTGATCTCCAAAAGACATATATATTGCACATTACACACACCTTCATATAAGAACTTGTTTGTTGACTTTGACCATTTCTTTATATGTATCTTGATGCATTATATATTGAGCGGTTTAGCCTCTAATTCCCTCACCCTATCTTGCCCTGTAACCATACATACAGATTCAACAATTCACCATCTAGATTTACCAAAAAACTGAGTTTATATTTCAGAAAAGAAAAAATGATGAAATCCAATGATATAGAACATACTAGATCTTTCTGCGACTCCCAAAAGGCGTCTTTGCAACATAGATGCAATGAAGAGGAAAGTAGAGCACATTCCAAACATTACACTGATCGGGAATGCATAAACCTTACAAAAAGGTAAACAAGATTAATAACGGTTTGACTGTATATGTGTGCATATATATAGAGATATGGAGGATTCTCACATTGTAAAGCACGACGCATACGAATATGTTAAGGGGAATTCAGAAGAAGTTCATAATCGTGCTTCGAGCCTCTTCTGGAATGTACTGGGACCACATTTTCATTACCGATGGCCAAAATAGACCAACACAAGCTTCAAACACACAGAATCCTAGCAATTGGATACACCCTGCGAATTTAATGCTTCCATCTTTCTCTAAAGAGCCACCAAAAACTGTTGAAAACATATGAAAATCAAAGAAATAAAATCACCTACATTCATTAATAAATTAGAGGGGCAATTTTGACCTATTATAATTTTTATATCCAAACACTATGTTCTACCACTCATTTGTTATAGCTAATTATCTAATTATGGTTATTTAATATCACATAATCATATCTCACCATTTTATGTTCAGTCCACAAGCCATGATTCAAAGGCTGAAAATAGTAGAGAAGTTGCAATCCCTCCCAAAATACGTCCCACCATCAGAATTATGTACTGAGGTGAATGCTTAGTGATGCAGCTCAAAATGTAAGTGATGCAGCAAGTAACTGAAGCTCTTTTTCAACCACTGGATTTAGAATAACAAGCTTCAAGTAAGAATTGCTATAGTGATTATATAAACTTGAAAAATATTATTGAAAATGGAAGAACAAAGATAGGAAATTATTGTTTATCAGCTAATGATCCAACAATTGTCCCAAAAAGCATGGAAGATCCAAATCCAGCAATAAACAGCTGCCGATATCTCCTTTCCCATAGTCGTATGTCGTGTAAAGGTAATACAAATACAACCCCTGCAACCAATCACCAGCTACAACCACCATGAAATTTGTCCCAAATAAGCTTTCATATATTCCAAAAGAGAACATATTTTCAACAAGAACACTTTATCACCATACTATCCATGCATTTTGGATCCAGAGACTACATCTAACTAATTTACTAAATTGAATAAAGATCATAAAGATTCACTAACATAAATCTTGAATAACCCTTATCTATTTCTGAAGCATTATCACCCTAGATCCATTAACGTTACAAACTTTAGCAACAACTAACACAAATCTTGAATAACCCTTATCTAATTCAAAAGCATTATCACCCTAGATCCATTAAAGTTACAAACTTTAGCAACATCCAACACAAATCTTGAACAACCTTCATCAAATTCAACCTCATAAACACCAAATTACTAGGAAAACTCAAATCAAGAACAACTGACAACAAACAAACACAGATAATGATAATGTGGAATTAACCAATGTAATGATACAGATTAGATAACCACCATGAGGGAGTAAACAAGGAGGTACTTGTTCTTAAAGGAATTAAAAGCAGAGGAAGTATTGATTCGATCTTTCTTGCTCTTGCTGAGCTCCATTGTTGCAACAACAGCAGCTAACCCCCACAATCAAGTAGAAAAGCTCCATGATTTAACTGTTGATTTCAATCTTGATTTTGATCTGTGTGTATAAGAATATGTGTAAATGGATAAATAGAAGACTACAAAGCAGAGATTCTACCAAAAAACTCTGTTTGCAGTGGAAAGGAATAGAAGGTTTGTCAGAAGCCCTTCACCATTCTAGCCAAAGGGTGTAGGTGAGGGTATGCTTTGTATTTTGGGATAATTTCAAAAGAGTAAACGGGTGTTTTTTAAAATTAATTGATTAGTTTTTGTTGGTGATTCAATAACTAGATTTCTTTATTTGTATAATTCAAAACAAGAAAATTTTGGTTTGACAAAAGATGATGTGGTTGTACAAAGTATATACACCTACAATTGGAAAATATAGTTTGCTTTTGGATTATTCAACAAAAACATACACGTAACGTGATGTTATGTAGCTTAAAACAACGAACATATATTAAACAAGGCCATATAGGCTCATTAGTATAAAAGTCTTTATACACATATTTTTAATAAAAAAAAATAATTTGTTATGATCTAATGTTATACGGTTCTTTGTATATAATAATATAAGCATGATAGTGAGCTAAACCCGAAAAATATAATAAAGTGATGTGTGTAACAACACGCTACTCTCAATTTCTCTCACATCTACTACCTCATCATGCACATACATAAAAGAATAGGTACAACACTAATATGTCCCCCTCAAGTTAAATGTGACATGAAGGTTGGACTCGAAGAGAGTCAAAACGTACTAAAGACAACCTTTTGGTCAATATATTAGCTAGCCGAGAGGCTAAGAAACATAGTAAACATGGAAACTTTGAGCAAATATCTTTTTTCGAATAAAGTGCATATCAATCTTAATATGTTTAGCGATGATGAGACACTTGATTGAACGCTAAATTTGTCGCCACAATGTTGTCACGCCACAAAGTAGGTGGATAAGAAAAAAAACATTAAGATATAGTAAAACTGATGTAATAAAATGAATCTTATCAGTAGAATGATCCAGGGCATGATACTCAGTCTCAGTACTACACCTAGCAATAACATATTGTTTCTTGAAACTCTAACTAATAAGGTTGGGGCTAAAAAACATAATAGCTAGTGCATCAGTACCTAGGGCATCAAACCCAATCAACATCAGAATAAGCATGGAAAGTCATATATGCAGGTCTTTGAATAGTCAGACCATGAGAAATGATGCCCTTAAGGTGCGCTAAATAAGCTCAACAATAATCCAATGATGATTAGTAGATGTTTGAAGTAACTAAGAAATCTTGTTGATAGTATAAGCACTCTCAGGTCGTGTGAAGGCAAAATGTAGCTCCCACAATGATGTGATATAAAATAGGGTCAGGTAATGGTACACCATATGATGAAGAGTCAACTACGAGTAGAGATGTTTGTTGATACATGACGACATTGAGTGATCAGTTCGATGCAATAAGTCTAAGTAACATTGTTGCAAAGGATGTAATGTATCATCTGAAAAGTGACATGAACTCTCAAGAAATATAATTAAGGGGTTGTTTGACAGCCTTTTAATAGTCTCTTAATGGTTCAAATGTCTAAATGGTTCAGCACTTAATGGTTCAGGACTGTTTGTTTCGCGAGCAAATGTCTGAATGGATCAGATATTTGCCTCTGAATTGTTAAGCATTATATTAGTGCTGAATGGTTAAGAGGTCTAATGCTGAATGGTTAAGACCTCTTGTCTGAATTGGTCAGAATTTTGCATTTGAATAGTTAGATGATATACTAGCTCTTAATGGTTCAGACCTCTTAATGGTTCAACATTTAATGGTTCAGACGTCTTAATGGTTCAACACTTAATCATTCAAAAGTTATCAAACAGCCCTTAAGTATCCAAATCATTGAGAGCAAGCTAAAAATGTAGGCGCCAATCAAATCTTTTACGAAAACCAAAAAGCTACACAAGTGATAATAATGTCATACACATTACCAAAAATATAACACATATATGACTGCTATAAACAAAAATTGATGTATCTAATATGCACTAAGAAAACCCGCAAGTAAGAAGAGCCGAGTAAAGCTTGGAAAACCAAGTTAGAGGCATTTGCTTCAAGCCATAAAAAGCCTTTTTATGTAAACATACATGATGTTGTATCGTCAAGTCAACAAAACCTATAGGTTGTAACGTGTACACGATCTCATAAAAATCACTATGAAAAAAATATATTGTTGACATTAACCTATCAGATATCCTATTTACAAGAAAGTGTAACTGATAACAGAAGATGAATAGTTATGAATCTTAGTCCATGGCTAAAACAAGAAGAAAACTATAAGAAAAAGATTGTAATAACCAGAGTTTGGCCACAGATAACAGACTGACCGTCGAAAAAAAGTTAGCTTTATTGGAGTCTGGAGAAGACAACTAGATAGTTGGAGGATTAGGACTGCTCTCATACAATAAAGATTATGCTTAAATTGTAATCTCTAAATAATGAATTAATCGATGCAATGCAAGTCACTCAACTCTCTACTTATCTACTATGCAAAATACCCTATGATATATGCTCTAATAATCTTGATCATGCCTTTGTTGTTTTCGCAGACTTGGGTTTTGTTCAGCTCGTTTTATGTAAATAGTAGTAAGAAAATTTCAATGAAAAGATTATTTTCTTATGTTGATCAATAAAGTACTAATGTGTGGATAAACAAGATATTAATTAATAGAATATTGAGATGACCTTTTAAACATGGTAGCGGGTCATCACTTGTTTAATTTTAATTAATGCAAACCAAACATAACTTTTTTTTATTAAACAAGACGACTTGAAATAAAACTGAACCACATGTTAGAGTACTTTATTCAATATGTGATTATTTTGTGTCATGTTTCGTTAGAAACCGTCACCCCTAAGTCTACAAGTCTAGGGCCAAAAGTTCTAGTGGAAGGGTTAAGAAGGCCAAAAGTGCCTGAGAGACCAATTGTCCAAACGTTTTCTTTTCCATATTATTTTGTAAGCAAAACTGAAGAATGCATAGTGGAGGGGTTATGTCTAAATTTAGTGTATTTTATTTCTTATATCCAAGAAGCATTTTATATATAGAAATATATTATAAACATATTTGTTACTTCGTGTATATTTGGGTGGAAAATACATAGTTACTGGTTTCCTTAGACAGGGGACTATGGTATTACATGCTAATTCACCTTAGTTGTAAATGTGTACAAATTTGTAAGTCTTAGTGTCTTACTATATTACTCTTAATAATAATCAATAACTAATTAGACTGTGTATTATTAATCTACTTATTCTTCCGTCTAATATAGATATCCAATACTTCTATATTATTTATCATATATATTAACTTTCAAATACCCATATTACTCAAGAGACCAAATTTTACAATCAAAACTTAACTGAATTGCAGTTGCAAATATACTAATCAAAATTGAAATATGTAAAAAGACTAAATTCTAATTCAAATAATTAATATGCATTACTAATAGTATTAAACTACATATGTTAATACAAGTATGTTTAAAATTTTATAGACGACAATTATTTATTTTTCAACTTATAAATAGTAACTTATAAAACTAAGTTAAAATAAGAAGCAATATAATTCGATCTAAAACGTTATAAATAAAATATATATAACTAGAATCAAGTATAAATGAACTATTATTATTATTATTTTCTCTACTGAAAATAAATTCATTTAGAAAAGCTTAGGCCCAATTATCTATAATAAATTTTTTAGGGTTAGGTTCTATATACATACCGACGGTGATCAATTATTGTCACCTTTTTCATCGTTTGATCAAACAGTATATTTCCTCGTACACCCTCTTAATTATTTTATAAAATGGCGACAATTCAGTTTAACAGTCGGCGGCATTCGTTCATCCTCCGGCGAAAAACTTCCTTTAACTCCGGTGCCTTAGATCGTCTTCTTCAAGGTCTCGTGCATTCGCCATCAGATGCAGTAACAATGGTGCTACTGCTACTGCAAAGAGAAATAATAATAACAATATTAATAATAATAATAATGGGTTAAAGGATTTGGTGTCGGTCGGCAAGGGTTTCGTCGAATCGTTGCGAAAATCTGCAGAAGGAGTTGTGCACCCAGAAGGTGAAACCAAGAAGATGGAAGAAGTAATCCAACAGCTGATGACGAGAGATGCAGAGGTTTGTTATTTATTATATTTATTTATCTATCGCGCGCGAAGGGTCTGCGTCCTAACAGTATCAAAGTGTGTTAGAGTTGACGACAGAGGTGTCTTATCAATGAAATATGTAGATTTAGAAGTAAAATTAGAGGTTATGCAAGTTAATAGTTATTGTATATAATTATTCATTTACTGTATATAATTATAAGGATTTTAGTCCCACTGAATGTATTTTTTTATAGCAGAGAGTTGTGCAACATGAAACTGAACTGATATCAGAAAGATGAAACAAGACCTCAATCAATCATAAAACCAGATCTGAGAAGGTTTGTTTCTTATTTGTTTAAAAAATTAATTATGAGGGTTTTACTCCTATTAAATGCATTTATGTTGCACAGAAACTTGCACAACAAGAAACTGCAATCAGGAGATGAAACAAGAACTTAGTCACCATAAAGCTAGAGCTGCAGAGGTTTGTTTCTTATCAATGTCCTTTGGTGTTTAGATGTTTGTAATAATTTGATAATAACTAATAAAGTAAGTGTAAATATAGAAACTTTATAACAGGTTTGTTGATTGACTTATATATATCTGTGCTTAGAGTTTAGATTTCTTGATGATAATTTTGTTTTAAAGTTTCTTAGTCTGAATTTGCAGCTTCATTTCATGTTTATGCCTTATATTATATGTTTGATTTTCGTTTAACATGAAGGAACATAAGCAAACTTATTTTCAGTGAACTAAACATCAACATGAAAACTCTTCATTACTTTTTTTATTTCATTTATTTGTTCTGCTTGCAACCCAATTTTGATTGCTTATGTAGAGTATTTAGAATGTATATTCTCATTATTATTTCAAATGGTAAATACTCAAACACCCTACAAAACCCCATAAGAGCATTCACAGTAAATTTCTTATCTTTATTCATATAATTACACTAAAAACACAGGTTTTTCTCTTTTATTTTCAATTAAATAACACTTTTTATACATTTATCATTACTTTTTTTTTTCTTTACTCACAACCACTTTAAAAAATATTAAAAAATTTATAGAGATTGAACAGTGATTCCCCAAGTATCTCGATAAACAATAACATTTTATATGTTATTTACTCACAATCACTCAAAATCATTCCATATAATATAGGAAACACACTTATATATTTTTAAGGATTCCACTGTGAATGCTCTAACTTGGCCAATAATATAATTACCGAAAACATTATAGTAAAGGAATAAGCGAATAATATGATTAATCATCTAATTATGTGAATCATGATGATCTAATTTGCCTGTGGATGATAATATCTTAGAAGTTTAATTAGTATCCATCATATCATCCAAATAATTTAATAATGTGTACATTAGTAATGCAGTTCAATTAATGATTTGTTTATATCAGATAGAGGAATGCCAGAAAAGATTATCAGAAGCTTTAACACTAGTTGCAGAAGCAGAACTCTCTCTTCAAAATATAATGCAGGTCTTGCAAAGTGGGGATTGCAGTGGTTCAGTTTACTTATAGCTGACTCTTTTAACATTTCATCTTCTTAATATATGTTGGTTTGGATTCTGCGTTAAACTGGGGAGCTTTACTTCATTTTCAATCAAAATTTGATTTTTGACTGACTAATATTTTTATTTTACAAAAAAAATCATTTAGTCATTTAAGTTATGGGTATTAGTTGATTGACTATCACGTTAAGGTTTATTAAGCATCCAATATATAGTAACGACTGTATCTTGAAAATCATGGTTGATGATCACAAGTATATTTAGAATCCATTTTTAGATAGATTTTGATTAGAATTTTAGAATGCATTTGATTGAAATGAATGTAGGGTTTTATACCCTTGAACCGGTGTATCCTTTCTTAAGGATTAAGGAATGAGTTAACTAACTTAACCACCAGTGTTATGTTATGTAGCATTAATAATACAAACAAATAACTAACTTGTATTAAACAAATATAATGCTTTAACGTACTTAATTAGGATAAACTCAATATTAAACTAACAATGATGATATGTATAAACTAAGTTGTGTAGTGGTAGCGCCGTACGCGACGTAATAAAGTATAAACTACAATTGTTCCGCTGAATTAAATTTTTGTCGAAACGTAGAGTTAATTAACTGAATTTATATCATCACACAAAACAAATGATATTTGACTGTAAGTAAAATATACGTCCAAAATTAGACCTATTCAAAGTATACATAGGAATTAGCATGAATTCGTTTTATTTTAAATCCAGTTTGTGTTTTATTTTTAATCCAGTTTATTTCTAACAAAATTTATGTCAAAATTTAAGCGAACTCAAAATTGGACGGATACGTACGTAAAAATAAGAACGTAAGAAATTTTAATTATTTGAAGTAAAAAATATACGAAAGGTAAACCTGAGCCTTTAAAATTTCAAGGGGTTAAACTGAAATTTTTCAAAGTTTTAGAAAAAAATTGAGGAGTAAAAAGTGTAAATTCAAAAAACTTGAGGGGCTTTTTGGATGGTACGTGGCAAATGCCACCGGCTTTTGTAATTGTGTATAAGTATAATATAACTCCAGTAGTCAAGTTTGCATTACAGGCCATAATTATTATTGTAACGAGTGTAAACGGTCCACGATACGGTGGGAGAACAAAATCGTCTAAAAACCTAACTTTGAAATGTTATTGCAAACCTGCATGTTTATGGTAATAAATACAAAACTTTTGAAACTATATATATAAAATCGTCACAATCCCCTATGCTGCAGCGATGCCATTGATATATTTGAAAGTTAATATAAGAAGGAAATAGTTAAAAAAAAAAAGCTAACGTAAAAACGTTGAAAAATTAGCTATGTCGTAAAATAAATCTTATATACATAAGGATTTGTTGCACGTGTATACATGTCAACTACTAGTCTAAGGGTATTATTTGTTTCTTTGTATGAAAGAAATTGTATTCAACAACCAAAAAAATCAAAACACTGTCCAAACCAGACAATGTTGCGGTAGGTTACGTACATTAAAAGACATGCTGCATTAGCTCATTTGAATATGAACGTAGAAAAGTTTAAACAATCATTTAGAAACATTGGTCGGTTTAAAAATGATGTTACAAAATTCAAGCGAAAACGTAGATAAAATCATTAAAATAGACACGTCGCAACGTAAAACTCGAAATTTTATAAAACATTGTATCTTAAAAGTTGTAAGATGATGGAAACAAAAAAAATATAAAACATTGGAACTTTAAAATAGCTTTGACAACTCGTATGTTTGTGTTCTGATGAGTTGTATATTATTATATGTAACTCTGTTTTGATTGAAACATATATAAAAATTTAGATAAAAATAAGTACGTTATAACGGTATTTGAAATTTCAATATATATATATATATATATATATATATATATATATATATATATATATATATATATATATTAAAAGTTAATGAGAAAAATATAAAATAACTTCAAAACTAATATAAAATAATAAAATAAGGAACTACTAAAAGTCAAAAAATAATAAATAATAAAAAAACCAAAAAGGACAAAATAAGTCATGTGTGCGTTAATTAGTAGTACATTGTGCTTGTAGACTTACCTATATGGTTATAAGTTATAGTTAAATTTGTAAAACCAATCTTTCCGTTGACAACATGATCCTGTTGTTATCCTCGTCGCGATAATTTAAAAAAGTGACTTACTATGACAAGACTAGGTGACTAAATATGGTGTGAATTATACTATACTATATATTAAAATCTTTGGTCGGTGGCTACAGTGCCACCAACTAAGGGTATTTTAGGTATTTATCTCACTGAACCACACATCATTTCTTCGAGGCTTCAAGCCACCGCCTCTGCAGAGAAAGATACAAGAGTTCAAGCCTGACTTCCACCACCCCTTATTCCATCTTCTTAGTTCTTCCCTGGGCGATGCTCAATAGACAAAAGTTACATATCTTTCTTTTGTTTTGGGGAAGACAATGATTGAGGCTCTTCTAGCAAGAACATCACTGATCTTTTAGGGTTAAATGTGCAATCAGGTGAATTTGTTTTGCTTCCGATTTTAACTTTTGTCAATTTCCATATTGTCAATTGGGTTAAGATACCGAATAGGTATTTCTCATCTATGATGGTTGCTTTGATTTTCTTTACTTTTTTGTTGTATAATCTCAACTTTTGTTCTGGGTTGTGATAATTTCAACTATTTGTATCAGGTCTTAATGCACTTGTGTTGTCTGGGATTTTGTTTTATTTTTGGTGATGTGAGTTGATTTGTTGGTGCTACAATGGTTTCTTAATTTTAGCATTTGGAGTTCGGTTTGGTTAGGGGGATTGATATGGTTGCTGATGTGCATGTGTAGTTGTGCAACTATAGCTTCATGTGGGTTGTTTAACAGTTGTTATTATTGTTGTTGTTTTGAAGTAGGGACATTTTATTATCGCTGTTGATTGACTTTTGAATGTAGTTGGACCTTGATTTCACATGAAAGATAAGGGGCTTAAATTTAGCACCTTAATTTCAAGTGCAACTTTCTATATATGAGGTTTAAAAAGCTAATACCAGTTGTTGAATATTGATTTTGTAATAACACCCTAATGGTGCTATCCGTGAGGATGACGTTTTACCATCCGTTAGAAATTTGTTGTTGTTGGTTTGTGTTCGGTATGAATTTTTACTATTTTGACGTGAAACTAAACTAGAAGTAGCAATAGAATGATTGACTAATAGAGTTCTTATAGACTGTTTTTGTGTGTATATAGAAGGCTAAATGCTTAATTGATGTTCATTGGTTCATCCACCTCTTGTAAGTGGTATGATGTCTTATGGTAGTGGTCTTTGAAATGGTCTTTGTGCTCCAGAGATAATGAGAAATTATTTATATTACTAATTATCAATTTTAATATGTTTTGGAGGTTGCATATTATGTTTAGTGGATTGTACCCATCTTTGTTTTTTTCTTATTCCTTACTTTTTCTAATTATAATTCAATAATTTTAACTATTTTGCAATTTAACCCCAACATTATTTTTACTTTCAACTTTGCCCCCCTAAACTTTTCATATCATCTAATTTTTTTGTTTTAGGTCTCGGTCTAAATTTTACGAGTTAACTCACAGCAGCGTGCATGTGTGGTTCAATGTTTTTACCCTTATTTTTTTCCCGTTTAACGATCATTCGCAACGCACTGGTTCTATATCAACGTAGTTATTGTTTTATACGTTTCACGTTTTGCCTACGTGCTTCAAGATTTTATGCCTACTTTTCGTTCTTTTTATTTTTTTTTGTTTTTTTCATTTTTAATATGAGTTTTTATTTTGTTTAAGTGGTCACTGACGATGGTTTTTATTAGTGCTATTTGACAGGGATTTACGCATCCGCTACAACATGTAAGGCCCCGTTCCCGAGACGCCTACAGTTGGTCATTCATCGCACATAAAACATATAATTACATTACATTAAGAAATCATTGCAGCGGATACATTCAAAAATGACATCACGTTTCATTATAATTACTTTTGCCAAATAATACATCATTATCCGGTTACAAAATTCACGTTTGCATTACATCACAAAAGCTATATAATTGGATGCCATCCCAAAAGAGCCGAGTAGCCTTGCCGTGCCATCCTCAGCAATCATTTACCTGTCAACTGGAAAATATAATAAAAGTCAGCGTCGCTGAGTGAGTTCTAGTTTTAAAATAAAACATACTTTACTTTCATTAAGACTATTCCTTTTATCAAGCGATCATTCAACATACGTATACATAGATAATGTCATTATTATCTTTCATCTCATTCATTATCTTCCATTCTTTTCGTTCATTCTGTCTTCCGAGTCTTTTGCGACAACATAGTCGCTCACCTCAATGGCAATCTCAATGATTGCTCGCTATCCGAGTCTTTTGCACCCCTAGGGTTGCTCACCCCAATTGCCCATCACGATAGCAAGCTATCCGAGTCTTTTGCAACAACAAGGTTGCTCACCCCAAGGCAACATCACGATAGCACCTTACTCGATTCTTTTGCAACGACAATGTTGCTCACCTCATAGGCAATCTAAATGATTGCACTTCATCCGAGTCTTTTGCAACACAAAGTCGCTCACCCCAATATATATGCTTGCAAGCCTTTCTTTCGTTCATTCATCGTTCATTAATGCATGCATTCTTACTTCATGTTCCTCTTTCATTATCTTTCACTTTACATTACATAATACTTCATTCATTCATTCATTCATTAGCATGACATGTAAAGCCACAAGAAAGAAGCATACATCATAATAAGGAACATATCATACACATTCATCATCATCATCATACAGGGCAACATCATACATTCATAATATGCATAAACATGCAACATCATCATCATCATGCCCTACATGCTCTCTAAGGCCATAACCATCCTCTTACATGTTCTTACGGGTTACTTTACGTCAAAACTTACATCTGCACCTTTCCCCGAAGGCCAGAAGTCAACTACACATTCCTTCGAGTGCAACAGCCCTATTCGGGCGTATGGACACCCTTCAGTCGCATGGCCTCCATGCGACTGAACATCATGCGACTAGGCTCATGCGAATGGTCTCTATGCGAATGAACATTCAATCGTGCGTATGGACCCTATGCGAATGGGATTACTGCGAATGGGCACCTATGCGACTGACCTCATGCGAATGGACTCATGCGACTAAGCATCTATGCGACTGAACCCTCAGTCGTGCAATCCCCATGCGACTGGATTCCCAGTCGTGCGACTGAAACCTCAATCGTGCGATTGAACCCTTAATCGTGCGAATGAATCCCAATCGTGCGAATGACCTTCAATCGCCCTCATTCAGCCGTATGGCCTTCATTCGGCCGCCTAGCCCTAGCTGATGCAGAATGGAGTTCATCCCGAACCCAATCTGCCATTTTCAGCCTCCAAGCTCATCCAAACCCATTCTAAGCCTAAATTAACCCTCCTGGACCTTAGGAATGCATACCATAACCCATACAAGCACACACAAGCCCGAAATCATACTCTAACACATCACACACCCAAATGGTCAAACACACACACTTGTAAAAACGGGTTTTGAACATTTTCCAGCCCCAAAATTGTTGAAAACAAGTAAAAGTGGGGTCCTAGAACTCACACAATCGAGCACAAAGACAAGAGCTTCGATTTGGCTTGCTACTCGACGAATTTGGACACCCGAATCACCCGAAACACCCCTTTTCTCCTTTTTCTCCTCTTTTCTCTCTTGAACCCAAAAATATGTGAAGTGTGGGGAGAGTGGGCTGCCCTCTCCCTACACATATCACCACATTCTCCAACTTTTCTTCGTTGGCGAGTTTGGTCCCTCGGCTTTGAACTTTATTTCTTTCTTTCTTCTTCGCCGAAATAATAAATTTCCGGGTGTTACAAGTCCACCCCCCTTAAATAGGTTTCGTCCCCGAAACCTGTCATTCCTCGAACAAACGTGGATAATGCTGTCTCATTTCTTCCTCAGTCTCCCACGTTGACTCGGATCCCTTCCTGTGCTTCCACTGTACACGCACAAGAGGAACCACTTTATTCCTTAGCCTTTTCTCCTTTCGGTCGATGATTGCCACTGGTTGCTCCACGTAATTGAGCCGTTCATCCACTTCGATATCTTCCAATGGGTCAATCATATCTTCATCTGCTAAGCACTTCTTTAGATGAGATACATGGAATGTCGGGTGAATTCCACTTAACTCATCTGGTAACTCCAGTCTATAGGCCACCTCTCCTACTCGAGCAATGATTCGGAAAGGGCCTATATACCTTGGGCTCAACTTGCCCCGCTTTCGGAAGCGAATGATACCCTTCCAAGGTGAGACCTTCAACATAACCCGGTCACCCACCTGGAACTCAATCGGCCTGCGCCGTTTATCAGCATACGACTTCTGTCTGTCTTTGGCTGCCTTCATGAAGGCTTTGATCTTCTCAAGCTTCTCAGTCGTAGCCTCGATAACCTCGACGCTTCCCAATTCCTTCTGACCAATGTCACCCCAACAAACGGGCGTTCTGCATCTCCTACCGTATAGCATCTCGTATGGGGGCATACCAATGCTGGCATGATAACTGTTGTTGTATGAGAATTCGGCTAACGGTAGGTGGTCATCCCAACTTCCACCAAAATCAATCACACATGCCCGAAGCATGTCTTCCAGCGTCTGAATGGTCCTTTCTGACTGACCATCAGTCTGGGGATGATAAGCCGTGCTAATATGTAACCTCGTCCCCATAGCATCGTGGAACTTCTTCCAGAATTTAGATGTAAACCGAGTGTCGCGATCCGACACAATAGACACTGGCACACCATGACGAGTCACAATATCTTTGATAAACAGATCAGCCAACCTCTCAGATGAATATGTCTCGCGGATCGGTAGGAAGTGAGCACTCTTCGTCAAACGATCAACTATCACCCATATGGCATCATACCCTTTCGGGGTACGCGGCAGCTTTGTAATGAAATCCATGGTGATGTGCTCCCACTTCCATTCCGGTATATCCAAAGGTTGTATCTTCCCATACGGCTTTTGATGCTCGGCCTTCACCTGTAAGCAAGTAAGGCACTTACTCACGTACCCCACCACATCGCGCTTCATACCCGGCCACCAATAATCTTTCTTCATATCATGGTACATCTTTGTGGCACCAGGATGAATGGAGTACCGAGTCTTGTGAGCTTCATCCATTATCTTCCCCCGTAGATCCCCAAAACGAGGAATCCACACACGATCGAATCGGGTTCTAACACCGAGCGTGTTTTCACCCAATTCCCCAACCAGACCTCTCATTCTTTCAGAGTTAAGATGATCTTCTTTCAATGCCTCATCTTGAAACTCTTTAACCTGCTTCATCACATCGAGGTCATGATCAACTGATAGGCTTTCACCCGAATCGGCTCGGGCCTCTCCTTCCGGCTAAGGGCATCAGCCACCACGTTGGCCTTGCCCGGATGGTAGTGGATTTCACAATCATAATCCTTTATCAGTTCCAACCACCGTCTCTGCCTCATGTTCAGATCCTTCTGCTCAAAGAAGTACTTCAGACTCTTGTGGTCAGTGAATATGGTGCACTTCGTTCCGTAAAGGTAGTGCCTCCAAATCTTTAATGCAAAGACCACGGCTGCTAGCTCCAAGTCATGAGTAGGATAATTGACCTCATGAACCTTCAACTGTCGGGATGCATAGGCTATAACCTTTCCTCTCTGCATTAACACACCCCCAACCCCGAGTAAGAAGCATCGGAATAAACCACCAGATCTTCACTTCCATCGGGTAATGACAGAACAGGAGCTTGAGTCAATCTCGCCTTCAATTCTTCAAACGCCTTCTCTTGAGCTTGACCCCATACGAACTTCACATCTTTTCGGGTCAACTTGGTCAGTGGAGAAGCAATCTTGGAGAAGTCTTGGATGAACCTTCTATAGTAACCCGCCAAACCCAAGAAGCTACGAATCTCGGATGGCGTCTTTGGTGACTTCCATTGCATAACCGCCTCCACTTTCGTCGGGTCCACCATTATCCCCATCGGGATTCACCACGTGACCCAAGAACTGAACTTCGCGCAACCAGAACGCGCACTTGGAGAATTTTGCATACAACTTCTCCTTCCTCAGCGTCTCTAAAACCTCCCGAATGTGTCCGGCATGCTCTGCTTTGCTCCTCGAGTAAACATGATATCATCAATAAACACAATCACTGATTTGTCCAACATAGGCCGACACACACGGTTCATCAAATCCCTAAAAGCAGCTGGCGCGTTGGTCAAGCCAAAGGACATGACGAGAAACTCGTAGTGACCATAGTGCGTACGGAAAGCTGTTTTAGGAATATCCTGCTCCTTCACCTTCAACTGATGGTAACCAGATCGAAGATCTATCCTTGAAAACCAACTGGCACTCTGGAGCTGATCGAACAAATTGTCTATCCTCGGTAAGGGGTATCGGTTCTTCACAGTCAACTTATTCAGCTCGCGGTAGTCGATGCACATCCTCATACTACCGTCCTTCTTCTTTACTAACAGGACCGGAGCACCCCAAGGAGAGATACTCGGTCTAATGAACCCCTTATCAAGCAACTCTTGTAACTGCTCCATCAACTCTTTCATCTCGGTCGGAGCCAACCGATACAGTGCTTTGGCGATAGGTTGGGCACCCGGTATCAGATCAATTTGAAACTCGATCTCTCTGTCAGGTGGCACTCCTGATAAGTCTTCTGGAAACACATCTGGAAAGTCACACACAACCGGTACATCGGCTAGTTGTGGTGTTGGCGTATCCACATCCTTTACATAGGCCAAGTAGGCACTACATCCACGCCTCATACACTTTCCCGCCACCGCCATCGAGATCACTTTCGGAATCGTAGTAACCCGATCACCATATACCGTCACTGAACTACCGTCAGGCGCCAACAACCGAATCATCTTCTTGCGACACACAATGTTCGCCTCGAAGTCCGCTAACCAATCCATCCCAAGAACCAAATCAAAACCACCTAAGGCCATCACGAACGGTCTAACCGGAAACTTATGACCCTCGAGTTCCACATCACAATTCTCTATCATCTCAGAAATCCTGGTAGACTTACCTATGGCAGTTTCTACATCAAAGGGCGCATCAACACGTCTACTACTAACAGGCAGCTTAGCACAGAAAGCAGCAGAAATAAAACTTTTACTGGCACCAGAATCAAATAACACAGAAGCTAAAGTTTGGTTCACCAGAAACGTACCGGACACGACATCAGGGTCCGTTCTAGCTTCCTCCTGTGTCATGGTGAATGCCCTGGCGCTCGCCCTCGGTCCATCACCTCCTCGTTCTCTTTGCCCCTGAACTCTCAGCCCTCGGCTTCTTACAATCTTTGAGCATGGGACCCTCTTCACCACAGTTAAAGCACCGGACCGTACGACAGTCCTTTGCCATGTGCCCCGCCTTTCCACACCTGAAGCACAAGTTCGACCCAAACCTGCACTCCCCACTATGCTCCCGTCCACATTTACCACACCTTCTCGATCCCGCACTTGACATGCCCACACGGCGATCATCCACCCGTGCCTTCTTATTACCCGTCGGGGCATTACCCCGACCAAACCTCTTCCCCTGCCAGCTTCGATCACCACCGCTCTTCCTGCCACCATCAGTCACCACCACCGTCCTTTCATCATACAATCTTCCCGCCAAATCCACCGCCGACCTAAACGTGCTCGGTCGGGCAGCGATCATGTGCCTGCGAATATCCGCCGGCAAACCTTGTATATACCTCTTGATCTTACGGGACAGAGGCGTCACCTGATCCGGCACCAGACGTGCCATCTCGTTGAACTTCGTGGTGTATTGTTGGTGTGTCATGGTTCCCGCCTCCAGTTGCAGAAACTCCCTTTCAACCTTATCCATTTCCCGATGAGGACAAAACTCCTCGATCACCATCTTCTTCAGTTCGGGCCACCTCATTCTCCCGATCGCCCGATTACCCTCCGCTTGGACAATGTTGTCCCACCAGCATAGTGCCGAGTCCACGAAGGAGTGGGTGGCAAACTTGACTTTCTGATCTTCTCGGCACTCGCTGATGTCGAGAACAACCTCCATTTCTCTCACCCACCCATCGGTGAGCAGCGGCAGCATTGCCATTACCATCGTCAAAAGTAGGGGGCTTGCATCTCATAAACACCCCGTAGTTACAGCCTCGTGCCACCTCCCGCACAGGCTCCTCTTCCTCTTCCTCCTCATTATCGAAGAAAATCGTTTCAGGCTCCGGTTGCTCCCCCGAGGCCCGGTTTCTCTCCTTCCTTTCCCTTCCTTCACACTTTGATGACTTCGGTCACCACAGACGGTAAGATCGTCTGCATGACCTGATGTACTTCCTCGACAACAGCCTCCTTTACTGAGGCCCTTAAGTTCGCACTCTCATCCCCAGCTTCTGGATGAGGAGTCTCAGGTTCTGCAGGAACCTCTTTCTCAGCTCTAGGCCTTCCTCTTTTAGGGCGTGGTTCAGCAACAGGGCCATCACGGCCTCCACCCCTAGAAGCTCTAGAAGATCTACCCACCAGCCATTCTCTATCACACTGAAAGATTCAAACACCAACACGGTCATTCAAGGAAACAACTCAGTTTATGTCAAGTATAGTAAGTCCCTAATTACAGTGGCCAGTTGTGATTAGCCACTTACTGTACTCTTCATACCCCAAGTATTACCTGTCCTGACTACATCAGTATTCAAATCTACATACAACACATAACATATACCATGCGCACATAAACCGGTTAACCCCTTTAAGAAATACCTGATGGCACGCAGCTACTCAGTTTGGCATCCCATTCCCCTTTCGTCCCATTCTCAGTTTAAGTTAAGGTTTATTTGAAAATTTACCCATTTCACTTAAACTTTGGCTCTGATACCAGCTTGTAAGGCCCCGTTCCCGGGACGCCTACAGTTGGTCATTCATCGCACATAAAACATATAATTACATTACATTAAGAAATCATTGCAGCGGATACATTCAAAATGACATCACGTTTCATTATAATTACTTTTGCCAAATAATACATCATTATCCGGTTACAAAATTCACGTTTGCATTACATCACAAAAGCTATATAATTGGATGCCATCCAAAAGAGCCGAGTAGCCTTGTCGTGCCATCCTCAGCAATCATTTACCAGCCAACTGGAATGTAATAAAAGTCAGCGTCGCTGAGTGAGTTCTAGTTTTAATAATAAAACATACTTTACTTTCATTAAGACTATTCCTTTTATCAAGCGATCATTCAACATACGTATACATAGATAATGTCATTATTATCTTTCATCTCATTTATTATCTTCCATTCTTTTCGTTCATTCCGTCTCCGAGTCTTTTGCGACAACATAGTCGCTCACCTCAATGGCAATCTCAATGATTGCTCGCTATCCGAGTCTTTGCACCCCTAGGGTTGCTCACCCCAATTGCCCATCACGATAGCAAGCTATCCGAGTCTTTGCAACAACAAGGTTGCTCACCCCAAGGCAACATCACGATAGCACCTTACTCGAGTCTTTTGCAACGACAATGTTGCTCACCTCATAGGCAATCTAAATGATTGCACTTCATCCGAGTCTTTTGCAACACAAAGTCGCTCACCCCAATATATATGCTTGCAAGCCTTTCTTTCGTTCATTCATCGTTCATTAATGCATGCATTCTTACTTCATGTTCCTCTTTCATTATCTTTCACTTTACATTACATAATACTTCATTCATTCATTCATTCATTAACATGACATGTAAAGCCACAAGAAAGATAAGCATACATCATAATAAGGAACATATCATACACATTCATCATCATCATACAGGGCAACATCATACATTCATAATATGCATAAACATGCAACATCATATCATCATGCCCTACATGCTCTCTAAGGCCATAACCATCCTCTTACATGTTCTTACGGGTTACTTTACGTCAAAACTCACATCTGCACCTTTCCCCGAAGGCCAGAAGTCAACTACACATTCCTTCGAGTGCAACAGCCCTATTCGGGCGTATGGACACCCTTCAGTCGCATGGCCTCCATGCGACTGAACATCATGCGACTGGGCTCATGCGAATGGTCTTCTATGCGAATGAACATTCAATCGTGCGTATGGACCCTATGCGAATGGGATTACTGCGAATGGGCACCTATGCGACTGACCTCATGCGAATGGACTCATGCGACTAAGCATCTATGCGACTGAACCCTCAGTCGTGCAATCCCCATGCGACTGGACTCCCAGTCGTACGACTAAAACCTTAGTCGTGCGATTGAACCCTCAATCGTGCGAATGAATCCCAATCGTGCGAATGACCTTCAATCGCCCTCATTCGGCCGTATGGCCTTCATTCGGTCGCCTAGCCCTAGCTGATGCAGAATGGAGTTCATCCTGAACCCAATCTGCCATTTTCGGCCTCCAAGCTCATCCAAACCCATTCTAAGCCTAAATTAACCCTCCTGGACCTTAGGAATGCATACCATAACACCATACAAGCCACCACAAGCCGAAATCATACTCTAAACACATCATACACATCACACCCAAATGGGTCAAATACACACACTTGTAAAAATGGGTTTTGAACATTTTCCAGCCCCAAAATCAGTTGAAAACAAGTAAATGTGGGGTCCTAGAACTCACACAATCGAGCACAAAGACAAGAGCTTCGATTTGGCTTGCTACTCGACGAATTTGGACACCCGAAACACCCCTTTTCTCCTTTTTCTCCTCTTTTCTCTCTTGAACCCAAAAATATGTGAAGTGTGGGGAGAGTGGGCTGCCCTCTCCCTACACATATCACCACATTCCCCAACTTTTCTTCGTTGGCGAGTTTGGTCCCTCGGCTTTGAACTTTATTTCTTTTCTTTCTTCGCCGGCTTCAAAATAATAAATTTCCGGGTGTTACACAACACGCGGGGCTTAATATTAGTTTGAAGTAATTGCTATTTTTTCTGTGTTATATGTGCCACTTTTGAGTTTACTTGCGGCTGTCATTTGGGATTTTGGTTAATTGCTATTACAATTTTGTTATATTTCAATTTTGTTTGAGTGGTCTAATTATATGTCTTTTTCTAAGTTAAAACCATTTGCTATAATAAAAAGGTATATGATTTTTTTAAGTCTTGCTAATTATATTTCTTTTTATTATTGTCAGATTTATTTTTTAAGTCTTGCTAATCATATTTCTTTCTATCATTGTCAGATTCATAACAGTTAGAAGCACTCAAATTACTTTTAATATTTATTTTCATAATAAGTTTCAACCCAAAATCAGACAAAGACCCTCACCCACACCCTAAAAACCAAAAAGAAATGGTGTTGTCACCTGACAAGAATTTGTGTTAATCCTAAATGAATGTCTCTGTTTTAAATCAACACAAAAAAATTTAGTTTCTTGAATGAAGGTAATTTTAATGATTTTGGGCTTGATACAAGTGTGTATGTTTTAATTAGATGTACCTAAAGAAAGTGGTTTTAACTATAGCATTTCATGTTGAATGTGTTCTTGGTACATCACTAATAGTCTATTTGATGTTGTCTTGTATTAAGAATACTAATACATATTTCATTTTGTAGAAGGCTAGGTCTTTTGAAACTACTTACACCTCTTGCATGTATAAGGAGAAGTGCTTGGCATTGTTTCAAAATGTGATGGGATATATGCAATTACCCCTTTCAATTTAGTCATTAATTTAGGTGTAATAATAGAGTATACTATGACTAGGTTTTTGATGCCAAGTTAATAGGTACAGATTTTCAGCTAAGATAGCTAATGACACCCACACAACAATTTCATAAAAAAGAACAAAAAAAAAAAAAAAACAAATGAGACCCATGGCAACACGCAGTCTCAATTTCTAGTTATATTCATTCTTATAATTTAAATGAAATTATATTTACTATTTCCTAAAAATTGTTACATATCTCACTCTATTTAAACATATAAATTGTAAATCCTTAAATTGCATTTGCTCTACTAGAGAGGTGTTCACATGATGCAATAAGAAACACATCAATTAAATTCTTTTACATTATAAAACAAGTATAACAACATAATATTCAAATTAAAGAAAATACAATATTTGTTTTACGATATGATTTTTTTAAATATTATTAACGTATTAAATAGTTATAATCATTAATATATCGGAGGGAAAATGAGAGGAATCGGTTATAAATGGGGGGAAAAGTGGTGATGGCATAAACCATATGCATGTGTGGTCATGTGGATGTCATGAGTGTAAGAGATGTATAAAAGAAAGGTTGAGATGGTAGTCAAAACAAAAAAAAAAAAAAATTCTTGAGAAAGAGGATTAAGGTAGAATAGAGCTCATTAACCAAACCCAGAATAGAGCTCATTAACCAAACCCAATATAAGGCATCGTCCCATATATGATCGACATATATAAGTTATTTGATACCAAATGCATATAATATACGTAAACATGTGCAAATCGCATTTGTATTCAAGATATATATAGGGCGTAGCCATAATGACTTGATTGGAAAGACCAATAGTTCCAAGTGTTCCAAGGTCGAAAATGTAACCAGTTTTTTAAAGTTTTACAGAAACAAATCACAAAGCATATACATGTGCCGATATAACGAGTGTAGGAGATGTATGAAAGAGAGGTTGAGATGACCTTCACGATAAAAAAAAAAGAAAATTCTTGAGAATGAGGATTAAGTTTTCCTTTCTTGGAATGGAAGTGTGTTAATTCTTATGAACCCATCTAAGGTATATCAAAGCTTATTTACCGAACCCATTATAAGAAATCATCTCATATAAGACATATATGAGATATTAGATATACACGTAGAATGTACGCAAATCACATTCGTATTCAAGACATATATGGGGTGTAGCATAATGACTTGTTTGAAATAGTTCCAATTATTATAAGGTCGAATTTGTAACCAAATTTTAAAAGTATTTATTAAATAAGTAAGTTGCAATGTAAAGTTAAAATAAAAAATAGTTAGAAGGTATATTCATGTATTTATGCAAGTTATATTCTAAACAAGTGTGGGTACATGAATTCTTGAAGTTCTTGTTTATCGAGCTATCCAAGAACCATGACAACCACACCCAATACTACACTCATATATCCTTCAAACCCCTCAATTCGATTCACCAACATTCAATTTCACATTTCCCCCAAACCCTTTAAATCTTCTTCATCATCAAGGTCTCCTTCATTCACGATCAATTGCAGTAACCCCATTAACGATAACAATGGCAGTGCGAGCTCCGACCCCAAAAACAACGGTGGGGGATTGAAGAATTTGTTGTCTGGTATAGTCGATGAAAGGGTAGATGAATTGCTAAACAAAGAGGAAAATAGGGTTTTGTTAGATGGGTTGGATAAAGCTACACAGAGAG
Source organism: Flaveria ramosissima (assembly GCA_025215565.1). Classification (NCBI taxonomy): domain Eukaryota; kingdom Viridiplantae; phylum Streptophyta; class Magnoliopsida; order Asterales; family Asteraceae; genus Flaveria; species Flaveria ramosissima. The sequence continues at coordinate 58,946,692 of CM046030.1, forward strand.
TTGAAATGGCGAAGAGGGAGCTTGCGAAGATCGAACAACAAGAAATTGAGAATAATAAGATGAAAGAGTACATCAATCAGCTTGAAATTAGAGCAGCAGAGGTTTGTTTCTTCATCTTGTAGTATGTAATTGTTAGGGTTTTACTCCAATTGCAGTATAAGTTTTGCCAATTGTGATCATGGGAATGATTAGGTTAGCATTTCTGTTGGGAAGTTTAATGGGGTTATGGTATGTTAGATCTTGAAAAGAGTTTAAGATGATTTTCTAGATGATGATACAAAAAAGGTAGCTACTTGGATGTTCCATCAAATTGAATAGTATCTTATCGTATCGCAACATATCATATCAATTCTAGTATATCCAAACTTCTATCGTATAAGATATTCGTTATGATGCTGATGATGTTTTGTTTATAAATGACACCTTACTTGTTTGATAATGTCTATAAGTTCAGTATCCAAACATATGTGGTGTAAAGCATATATGGTATCTGGTCATATGGTTCAAGTCTCTAAGATCAATGGAGAAAAAACATTTTTGTAAATATATGGTTCACATAACATGTGTTAGATCAAGCTCACCTAATGAATTGATTAACAACCAAAGACGTAACAATATGTCACTGATATACATATATGTTTTGTTTGTTAAAGATTGAGGAATGCCAGAAGGAACTATTAGAAGCAAGAACACTTGTTGAAGAAGCAGAGCGATCTCTCGAAGGTGAAATTGAAGATAAGAAGTCAATGATGACAGAAACAGAAAGAAAAGAAATGTACAAAAACAAAGAGAGATTTGAATCTGTAAAAGCCGCTTCTATCTCCGCCATTGTTGGCACTTTGGCTGGCCTACCTATATCATTAACTCAGGCATCCAATATTTCCCAGTTAATACTCCCTTCAGCAATCACACTCATCAGCTGTGCATTATTTGGTGTCACCTTCCGTTATGCTGTTCGCCGTGATTTGGATAATTTTCAGCTGAAAACAGGAACTTCTGCTGCTTTCGGCTTTGTCAAAGGTATTAGCAGATTCTCCTTCAGATTATCTGATTATCATGGGTCATACGATCAAATAATCAGCTGAAACAAAAGTGATTATCAATTTGTGAAATAAGTATACCTGATCAAGCCTTATCTTATTTTTTCTTAATAAAAAGCTCATTTTTGTCACATATTATGTAGTGCGTTGTTGAATATCAATAATTTTGAATAACACCAAGACAACTGATTATCTTATTATTACAACTTGAGACGGTAAATGCACACCCAAACACATCCTATCATGTTTTTGTTTGGATTTGTAATGCAGGCCTTGCTACTCTGGGAGGTGGACCGCCAATGGAGTTAGAAGTTGGTAGTGTATTGTCACACGCTTTCTCCGGTGCAGTTTATGTATCAGAGAATCTTTTGATCTTTTTGTTTGCTTCTGTTGGTTTGGATTTCTGCATTAAACTTGGGATTTTAAGTCCATTTCCGATTGAAGCAGATGTATCGACGACTAAAACAGATTGAAGCATTACCTGCACCAGATTTTGTGTTATAGGTTGAATATTTGTATATACAGACAGTTGTCATGAAGATGAACCGTTGCTTCTGGTTCTTGCTCTAGGGAAATAGCACATTTGTTGGTACAATTTCCTTAACCAGTGTATTGTGCATTTATGTTCAAGTTTTGCCAGGTTCCTTTATTTGAAATAAAGTTGTAAACGGGTCGTAAATGTATTGGCGGGTTATAAACCAATAAAGTTGTTAACAGGTTAAACATGAGTGTAACAGGTTAAACATGATGTAACGTTATGAGACTTAGAGAGGTGTTGGTTCTTGTTCTTAATAATAAATAAAGCACATATGTGCAGCATAGCACATCCTACTTAAGCTCAAATCACTTGAAGAAAAAAAAAGAGAGATTAAAACATGAAAAAAAAGTTAGTGTCTTTAATCATATTTACATACTAAAAGTTCAGAAAAAATTGAAAAATAAAATGTTTCCGATCAATTCAAAACCGATGCGTCTCACTTTGACCCTAACCAACATAACCAATAGCAAAACCAATTTTGAGCCATTACCAACCCACTTGACCCGTAATCAAAATACACTTAATCCGCTGATTTTACAACTTAAAGTGGAACAAAACCATTAATGTTAACTGTAGAACCGGATATTATCTATGCTATAGGTGATATGTACATGTAAATTTATCTCCATTCTTAATTGTCAACATCAATTAGTGCACAATCATATCTTAATTTGCTACTTTAATATGGCTCAAGTTTACCAAATACAATAAAGAATAAGCTCACATGAAGAAGATGTATCATTGACCGATACAGCCAATCAGATTACAGAAATAAATGTTCATGGGACTATGATTGATAATTAGAAATACGATTTGGATCTTATAGTGATTATTAAACAATCTCAAGATTAAAAAAGTTGATTAAAAGAAGTCAATGATTGTACTTTTGCAGCTGGTGGATTAGTGAGTATTATAGTACAAGCATGCAATATCTCGATAGTTTTTAACTTCTTAGTGGTGGATCAAATGAATACATCATTCATATGAATCTTTGCTCATTGGTCATCTCTCACTCTCTCTCTTCCCCCCACACATATCAATACAAATGTATAGAGTAATTGCATAACATAATATAAGTTTCTTGAATGCAACATTAGCCAGTTGACTTTATATTTTGACCTCACTCCATCCTTATACTTTCCTCCATTGCATTATATCATAATTCACATAATCTCATTTTGTTATCTAAATCCATGAAGAACATAGAAATGAAGGAAACTGCTGAGATTGAAAGAGAAATGGAGGAGATTGAACATGAGAAGAAAGACGATGACTATGACAGTATTCAAGCTTCGAAAAGACTGCAGCCATGGACAAAACAGATTACAGTTAGAGGAGTTATTGCAAGTGTTATTTTAGGGTGCATTTACACTGTTATAGCCATGAAATTGAATCTCACGACTGGGATTCTACCGAATTTGAATGTCTCAGCTGCGCTTCTTGCATTTGTGTATATGAAAGTTTGGACAAAGGTACTTCAGAAATCAGGGATTTCTGCTGTTCCTTTTACCAGGCATGAGAACACAATGATCCAGACGTGTTCAGTTGCTTGTTACAGCATTGCAATTGGAGGTTTCAATCTTCAAATCTTAGTTTTTCTTTCGTTTGTTTTATAGATTATGAGTTCTATACTTCTATTAAAGTATTGAGCACTAGATGTCCCAAATTCGATCCATTTACTTGTGAATGGGTCAATTTGGGTTGTAGTTTATCTTCAACGGGTCAAATGGTTTGATTTGGGTTCTGTTTTATCTAAAACAGGTCATGTAGAACACATCGAACAGGTTGATAGTCACCAAAGTCAATTCCAAATGCATGAAATCTTTTAAATGGCTTTAGTTAGAGATTGGTTTTATTATTGTAAAAATAATTTTGCAATCATAATTCATGCATAGATTTTTATAGAATATTTGAAAGATCGGTGTTTGTTGGTAAATCACTAAATCAAACCAAAAACGATCCATCGTGCCACCTATAACGAGCATCATGATGAAGTTGTTGTTTGTCACTATTTCCTGTAATGTTTTTTTGCACTTTAACTTTGATTTAGTTTTGGGTTCTGGGAAATGAATATTAGGTGGATACGGGTCTCACTTACTGGCTCTGAACAAGAAGACATATGAACTCGCGGGAGGAGCAAATTCTCCAGGGGGTTATAAAGAGCTTCATGTTGGGTGGATGATAGGCTACTCTTTCTTAATCTGTTTTGCTGGTCTTTTTGTACTGATTCCACTCCGAAAGGTGCATGATTTGCTTGTTTTTCTCTCTGAACTTATATTTACATTATATTGGTGTCAATTTCGACCATTTATTTACAAACGGGTTGACTTTTACCTCAACAGGTCAATGAAAAAACTATAGCATACAAACTTGGTCGTTTTATTGAAAATTTTTAAAATTTAGACTTAATGTTGACATAAGTATTTGCAGTTCAATCCAACTTGGGTCTCTACCTGTTTCGACATGAATTTATCACATGTTTTGACCTGTTACCCAATTTGCCTGTCGGACCCATCTTACTGTGCGTGATTCCTAACACATTTAGAATTCTATTTGACAGATCTTGATTGTTGACTATAAGTTGGTTTTCCCAAGTGGCACAGCCACAGCTGTTCTTATTAATGGATTTCATAGTCAGGGAGACAAGATCGCAAAGTACTTCCATACCATATTTCATAAAACTGTTTTTCAACGTTACGATAAACTTTCTTAACGAGTTCTTTTTCTTACATGTCATAGGAAGCAAGTCAAAGGGTTTTCCAAGTACTTTTCCATTAGTTTCCTGTGGGCAATTTTTCAGTGGTTCTTCACTGGAAAAGGAGATTGTGGATTTGCCCAATTCCCTACATTCGGCTTGCAAGCTTGGAAGAAAACGTAAGAATTCTTTCTACACAAACAAACAAACATACACAGTAAAATCCCACTCAACAAGAAGGGTTGTGAAGGGTGAGATAAGTGCAAACCTTTCCTATATTCTACAAGATAGAGCGGTTGCACCCACTAAGACCCCTGACTCATAAGAGTCCTTTGTATACATCTATTTCTTGATTCTAAATTATGGGCTTTCTTTTTGGTGTAGATTTTTCTTTGATTTTAGTCTAACCTATGTGGGAACCGGGATGATTTGCCCTCACATTGTGAGTTTTTCTTTGCTGTTTGGAGCTGTGATTTCATGGGGTGTAATGTGGCCACTTATTAAAGAGCAGAAAGGAGAATGGTTTCCTAGTAATGTGCCAGAAAGCAGTATGGAAAGCCTCAATGGTTACAAGGTGATGATAATCACACACAAGAAGCGGTAGCCTCGACCCATTTACTTATTAACTTTTTAACGGGTCAATTATAATTGAACCACAATTGAGTTAAAAGGAAACGGGTTGAAAAAGTCAAATGTCAACCAAAATGTACTGTTAATACATACAACTTCCTAATTTGCCATGTGCAATCATTAGTTGAATATTGTGATAATATAGTTTTTATAATCATATCTAACACATTATTCATACAACTTCATAATAAAAGGACATAACATTTTTCGCATAGCCTAACCTAACCCGACCTTACAAGATTTACCATTTTGACCCATTACCCAATCCAACTGACCAGTGTATTTTGCCACATCAAGTCACATTCCTCCATCTTTGTTACACTTCATTTCTCTAACTAATTTCTCCATTTGCAGGTTTTTATTTCAATATCCCTTCTCCTAGGTGATGGACTCTACAACTTCATCAAGATCTTATATTTCACATATGCAAGCATCTATGGGAAATCAAAAAGGGAAAACCTTAATCTAGGTAATTCAGAAAGTCATTTCCAATGGTAGTTCAATTAAATGCTTGAAGGTACGACACAATAGTAACGCCTCATTAGTCATTACCTGTAAAAGAGGTCTCAAGTTCGAATCTCGTTTCCATCGTTTCCCACCATAACCCCTCGAAGACCACCTGCCAGACAATAGTTGCAATTTAGCTAAATATTATTGCTTTTCTGCAGCTGTAGGTAGCAAGAATGAAGTCACACAAGAAGAACAAATACAAAATGAAGTTTTCATCAAAGACCACATACCCATGTGGTTTGCAGTGACAGGATACATCCTCTTCACCATCCTCAACACATTCACAATACCCTTAATCTTCCCCGAGGTCAAATGGTACTCCGTCATCATAACCTACATCATCGCGCCATCCCTAGCCTTCTGCAACGCGTATGGCACCGGGCTAACCGACTGGGACATGGCCTACAACTACGGCAAAATCGGCCTCTTCCTAATGGCAGCACTAGCCGGAAAACAACAAGGAGTCATCGCAGGCCTCGTCGGCTGCGGCGTCCTAAAATCAGTCCTCTACGTCTCCAGCACACTAATGCACGATCTAAAAACAGGCCATCTAACACTAACATCACCAAGAACAATGCTTTTGAGTCAGACAATCGGAACCGCCATAGGCTGCATTGTATCACCACTAACACTATCTCTATTCACTAAAGCATTCGACGTCGGAAACCCTAAAGGCGAATACAAAGCCCCATTCGCCATCGTGTTCCGAAACATGGCGATCATTGGGGTCGAGGGGTTTTCGGCTCTACCCCACCATTGCTTACAGTTATGCTACGGGTTCTTTGCATTTGCTGTGGGAATCAATGTGGTTAAAGATTTGGTACCGAAGAAAGTTGGGAGATTTATACCGTTGCCGATATGTATGGCGGTGCCGTTTTTGATTGGTGGGTATTTCGCCATTGATATGTGTGTTGGGAGCTTGATTGTGGTGGTGTGGGAGAAGGTGAATGTGAAGAAGGCGGAGATGATGAGTACGTCGGTGGCGTCTGGATTGATTTGCGGTGAGGGGCTGTGGATTCTGCCGGCGGCGGTGCTTTCGTTGGTGAAGATTAAGCCTCCGATTTGTATGACGTTCTTGAGGGCTTAGAGAATTGGGGGTTTTTGATCGATTGGATGGTGAAATTAGGGTTTATGCTGAAGGTGATTGTGATTGTGATTGAGGAGAATAAAGGGATGGTTGATTGATTGTAATTAGGGCTTTTTGTTGCGTTGTGAATCGTTTGTTCATCGATTTCATGTGAAAGTAAACTGGTGATGATTGTGTTCATGATTTTTGTGATGGAAATATGGAACCACCGATTACCGTTATCACAGACCAACGGGCAACGGCCACCTTCTACGTATATTTATTCATATTCACAACAGTAAATGTCATGAAAACAATGAAAATTCAGGAGCTGTCAGTGAGCTATACGCCCCATATAGCCCTATACGACCCCCGTATACGACACATATAGGGCTGTACGACGCGTATAGCGAATTTCGACACTGACTACGAGGAAAAATTCAGGTGGCTGTCAGAAGACTATACGACACATATAGCCCCATACGACACATATAGCCTTATACGACCCCCTCTTATACGACGCATATGGGGCTATACGACATGTATAGAAATTTTGAGGTGTTGATTTAAAATATTGGGGTGTCTCTTTAGCCGGACCCTAAGAAAATTTTACTTGCCTCGAAAAACTACAACAATAGTTATTACAACAATAGTTATTGTTATTTCAAATCTACCACATACTTATAAGATTTATAAATATAAAATTTAACCATGTAAAGGGATTGCATAGTGACAATGGACAAAATGATCTTATTTATTTTTATTTTCATCCTTTTAATAATTTTATTTATGTTTAATTTTCTAATAATTTTGTTTTTCGATAGAGACTTTCATTCGGTTTTTAAAAAGCAAAATATGTGGTTGTTTTTAGTTTATTGTCAATGTTTTAATATATATCTTTTGAAAAACGGGATTCAAAGTCGATTTTTTTTCCACAGTAGCCTATAGCGAGTGTGTTACCGTTTCGTTAACGTGACTAACTGAAACAGTTTTTGGCAACATTGTTGCTGGTATTGGTATTATTAAAACTGGGATCGGTGGTGCTTTGATGGCTATATCGTAAATACTTTTAACCCGTTTAATATTCTAATAAAGTTGTTTTTTTAAATAAGCTTCGTTCATTAAGTTTTTTTTAAACGGACTCTACAGTTTTTCGTGATAGTGATAGCCGTTGCGAGATGTTTTTTTATTTGCTTTTAGTATTTGGAATTGTGGTAGAATCCCCCACACAACATGTTGGGAGTAACTAAACGACAAACATGGTTATCTTTAGTTTTTGTCAATGTTCGTTTTTATGATTTCCGATGAGTCGAGCCAATAACGACCATGTCATGCCGCATAGCGCGGGAAAGAAATGACAAAACTTCCGACACGTACCGCAAACCTTTTAATAAACAGTGCCTGCGCATCGCGTGGGTGGATCACAACTAGTTAAGAATAAGTAAAAGCTAGATCAGATGTGCAAGAGTACAAACATTAAAAATCTTTAAGACACAAAATTTAACACATTACTAGCGACTTCAAATAGAATGGATTTCTACTAAGGTCAAATATATGGATTCCTGCTAAGATCAATGATTTTAGCTTGAGAGCCTCCAGTGTCGTATTCCATCAAAATCCGGATTACAATAACGAGACTCTCTCAGATACCTTCTATCAAACATGTTGATATCAAGATAAGCAACATATCACATCATCATCAACAACTACGCTTCTATCAGAAATTTAACTAAATATCTATTTGTTATTAAAACATCTCTAATTACTAGCTTTTCGTACACATCAAAAGCTAGGTGGCAGCATGGTGAATTAGTTCCTTGATTACAATCGAGTGTGACTAGTATATACGAGCACAATCTCTCTATATATATTTATGTTCACAACGACAACTCAAACATTTCTCATTCTAGTGCACATTTGATCGCGAGACTTGAACTCCCGACCTCCAAAATGAAGTACCATTTAACCATACAAGGATACCATTGGGCTAAATGCCCTTTTGTCATCGTTTGCATATGTTTAAAACTTTCTTGAAATTTCCTCTTGTTAGACAAATAATATATACTCTAAAAACCCATGTTAGTGCTCTCATAACATCTTGTGTGGATAGTAAGGTACAAGTTACAAAACTACAGGTGCAACTATATATGTGAATGGAAGGACACTGTTTAATAATTTTCCACTTTTGATTATGTTTTAAACAAGGATGTTTTCCGCGTTTTGCTGCGGGGATTGCTACATATCAGGTTGTTATATGTGTAACTTTGTGCTTTTTGAGTGGATTAGAAACATAGATACGATGGAGTAATAAAATCTATAACACTCATATCAATGAGTTGTTAATAAAAAAACAAATACATTTATTATGTTAAATAACATATTAATTTTTTATAGGTCATTAAGTTTATCAATATTATCAGGTTAACTTATCAATTATGTTAAAGCAATAGATGAGCTTAAAAATCTTGATTTGAAAATCTAGACGTTACGTAGACATTGCCACATGTTTTTATTATATTCATTTTGAAAATCTTAATTTTGAATTTTTAACTATATTATATTATAACCTTAAAAAAAATCATATATTTCATAACTTTTAAAGATTTCAATTTTTAATTATAATCATCATATTCTTTTCAACCATAACCTCAGACATATATGAAAAGTATTAATTTATTTTTATTAATTTTAGATAAATACAAGCAAGCCACAAATAAAACTTTTAATATTGTCTACAAAAAGTATTTGGATCTTTATAAACATTTGTTTCAATTTTAATTAATCTTTGCCTTAACACCATATATTTCTTTCAAATCTTTTAGTTTTATTAGACTATGTATAGTGGTTTTTAGTTTAAAGGTTATCTAAATGCCATGTAGACAAAAATCGTTTCACTAAAGTCCATTTTAAATAAAGTATAGTGGTTACTAATGTTTGGAGCCCTATTGATATAATTTAGGAAAAATTGTGTTTGGCGTCCGTTAAAGACTTGGAGCCCTATGGAATGAAAAACCTTTTTAATTAGTTTGTAATGATATTTAAAACCTCACTTGTGTCCATGTCATCATATTTGGAACCCTCAAAATTCTCACTACGTATAATCTTAGACTTATTTATTAGTGCAATATGTGCCATTTTTCCGTCGAAAACATTTACATTTTATTTTTAATTTACCAAAACTATTATGATAACTTTCACTTTGTAATTTATTTGTTCCACATCACATATATATCATATTATAAATTTAAGTTTACAAATGTTATTTTTTTTCAACCCGTGTAACATACGGATAACTAACCTAATTCAAAACAAAATTAACTAAAAATAAGAGAGGATCAAAAGTGGCCACTTGGACCAATAAGTTGCAACTACTCTAAACACAGTTATAAGGAATGTGATTTCTTGCATCATTCGGTGGATCTAAGCTTAATTTATGATCCTGTAGTGTGTATGCATCGATTGTAATGTTAAAGTTTACATCTTTGTATGCTAATGTGTAGATTTTGGTTGGTATTCTTATCGGTTTGGGATTTCATGTGAGTTCTTGAGTTCTAGATCTTTATTTTTGCATGTTTTATCTTTATTTTTTGGGCTAGTATGCATAACATGATAGATTTATGATGATATACATAGTTTATGATGATAATATTTACATTTTTATGGGTCTTCATCAATAAAATAGTGTTTTATATCCTAAACTATAAATTTATATGTTATAGTATATGACAGATGGTAGTATTTAGGACTATTTAGTTCTCAGCATGTATAGGTTATCGGTTTTTAGAATAGTTCTCGATTATAGATCTCCTATAGTACTCTCCCAAGTACTCCTTGTTATGTTTCCCAGAGTATGGGAAAGTAATTGACCTTTTATAGGTCTCGGTTGATAGAATAGTTCTCGGCCTTGTAGTATTGTACTCGGTCCTTATACAGTGCTTGGTGTACAGGATAGTATTCGGCTTTAGTACAACATTCAGCTAGTTTAAAGTTTTCGACTATAGGGCTCGAATACGGTACTTGACCTTGTCAAGGTATTCGACTAATCCTAATAACTAAAGTTAAAGAATGTTAAAGTGCTAAAGTGATCATAGACAAAGTAGTTTAACGAAATAAAAATAATTACAATAAAGAAGTTAAAGTAGCTATGAGATAAAGATAATCACTTTTAAAGTAGTTAAAGACAGATAAAAAGCTAAAAGGGATTAAATAGAGCTAAAGTTCACATATGAAATGATAAAAAATAACTTGAATTATAATTCAAGAATAGTTATCCCCGTAAAGCAAAACCATAAAAACACTAAAATATGCTAAAGTAGTATTGCAAGCACAATGTCTTGATGTATTTCAAATCTCGACATAGAAGCCTTGTGTAATAACAAACGATAGAAGTCTTGCATTTTTTGCAAACCAGATAGTAGGGGTTGTTCAGTGTTTGGTTTCAAACCGCGAAACCGCCCAAGCTGGTCATCGGTTTGGTTTAGTGGTTGATTTATTTTCTAAACTTTCGATTGGTCGGTTTTAGAATTTTCAAACCATTGTGAACGGTTTGGTTTATGTTTTATAACAAATATCGGTCGTAAAAAACGGACCGGTCCCTGTGTGTCTATATATATATATATATATATATATATATATATATATATATATATATATATATATAGATATATATATATATATATATATATATATATATATATATATATATATATGTATATGTATATGATTATTTTTTGGGGCTGTTAAAAGAATAATGATTGTTGTAGTTTGGGCCTTTGACCTAAACGTTAGCTAAGAATTTCACTACCTGCTTTTTTACTTGAAATTGTTAAAGACAACATATTTTGTTGTATTTTGACAGTTTTTTGGGTACGTTTTTAGGCTATTTTGGTCAAGTTTTATATAGGTTTCTGGACAGAGTCGTGGTTGCATTTTGACAGGTTTTTGATTAGTTTTATGGCTGCCTTTTGGAAGGTTTTTGGACAGGTTTACTGCTGCATTTTGGCAGGTTTCTGGGCTGTTTTTTAGAGCTCATGGACCTATCTTAAATGGGCCTAATAAACCCAAACTGTAAAACAAAACCGTCCTTTATTGTTTGGTTTTTACGAATGGTTTGGTTTTAGTTTTTAGTGATAAAAATCCGTTACTAATGGTTTGGTTATGGTTCGACTTGAAAATCGTGAAAACCAGACTGTAAACACCCCTACCAGATAGGGGTCTTGCGGAACGACAAGTGAGAATAAAGTCTTATTTATTATTGGAGTAATGGTTAAAAGAGTCGTACGAAGTACAAACTCATGAAAAAGTAAATGTTAAAGTAAATATAAAGAATGAATAAAGTATAGCTAAAGAAGAAACATAATAATGCTAAATAAGTCTTACTTAAACGTAAGTATATAGGTAAAGATCGGTAATGAATAAAGTACAAGAAATTAAAAACTTATGAATGGAATGTCATGGTTAAAGTATAGTTAATGTATGATAAAGAAAGACAATTAAAGATAAAGATTCGATAAAATATTTTGTTTAAGTAAACTAGAGCTCATTTAGCTACACTGAATTTTGTATGCATATTATTTTGACAAACACTTATTTTATTTTGTTTCTCTCTGTTATACACTCACAAAAAATATAGAGATTGATAAATAGTGAATCGGAGGGGGAGAGAAGGAAGAGGAACAAAACGGGAAAGGGGAAAGAGAGAAAAGAAGAGGAAGAGGCGGAAGAAGAACCGGCAGGGCGAGGGAGGAGGAGGAGGAGGAGGAGGAGGAGAAGAAGAAGAAGAAGAAGAAGAAGAAGAAGAAGAAGAAGAAGAAGAAGAAGAAAAGAAGAAGAAGAAGAAAAGAAGAAGAAGACGAAGAGAAGAAGAAGAAGAAGAAGAAGAAGAAGAAGAAGAAGAAGAAGAAGAAGAAGAAGAAGAAGAAGAAGAAGAAGAAGAAGAAGAAGAAGAAGAAGAAGAAGAAGAAGAAGAAGAAGAAGAAGAAGAAGAAGAAGAAGAAGAAGAAGAAGAAGAAGAAGCAGAAGAAGAAGAAGAAGAAGAAGAAGAAGAAGAAGAAGAAGAAGAAGAAGAAGAAGAAGAAGAAGAAGAAGAAGAAGAAGAAGAAGAAGAAGAAGAAGAAGAAGAAGAAGAAGAAGAAGAAGAAGAAGAAGAAGAAGAAGAAGAAGAAGAAGAAGAAGAAGAAGAAGAAGAAGAAGAAGAAGAAGAAGAAGAAGAAGAAGAAGAAGAAGAAGAAGAAGAAGAAGAAGAAGAAGAAGAAGAAGAAGAAGAAGAAGAAGAAGAAGAAGAAGAAGAAGAAGAAGAAGAAGAAGAAGAAGAAGAAGAAGAAGAAGAAGAAGAAGAAGAAGAAGAAGAAGAAGAAGAAGAAGAAGAAGAAGAAGAAGAAGAAGAAGAAGAAGAAGAAGAAGAAGAAGAAGAAGAAGAAGAAGAAGAAGAAGAAGAAGAAGAAGAAGAAGAAGAAGAAGAAGAAGAAGAAGAAGAAGAAGAAGAAGAAGAAGAAGAAGAAGAAGAAGAAGAAGAAGAAGAAGAAGAAGAAGAAGAAGAAGAAGAAGAAGAAGAAGAAGAAGAAGAAGAAGAAGAAGAAGAAGAAGAAGAAGAAGAAGAAGAAGAAGAAGAAGAAGAAGAAGAAGAAGAAGAAGAAGAAGAAGAAGAAGAAGAAGAGAAGAAGAAGAAGAAGAAGAAGAAGAAGAAGAAGAAGAAGAAGAAGAAGAAGAAGAAGAAGAAGAAGAAGAAGAAGAAGAAGAAGAAGAAGAAGAAGAAGAAGAAGAAGAAGAAGAAGAAGAAGAAGAAGAAGAAGAAGAAGAAGAAGAAGAAGAAGAAGAAGAAGAAGAAGAAGAAGAAGAAGAAGAAGAAGAAGAAGAAGAAGAAGAAGAAGAAGAAGAAGAAGAAGAAGAAGAAGAAGAAGAAGAAGAAGAAGAAGAAGAAGAAGAAGAAGAAGAAGAAGAAGAAGAAGAAGAAGAAGAAGAAGAAGAAGAAGAAGAAGAAGAAGAAGAAGAAGAAGAAGAAGAAGAAGAAGAAGAAGAAGAAGAAGAAGAAGAAGAAGAAGAAGAAGAAGAAGAAGAAGAAGAAGAAGAAGAAGAAGAAGAAGAAGAAGAAGAGAAGAAGAAGAAGAAGAAGAAGAAGAAGAAGAAGAAGAAGAAGAAGAAGAAGAAGAAGAAGAAGAAGAAGAAGAAGAAGAAGAAGAAGAAGAAGAAGAAGAAGAAGAAGAAGAAGAAGAAGAAGAAGAAGAAGAAGAAGAAGAAGAAGAAGAAGAAGAAGAAGAAGAAGAAGAAGAAGAAGAAGAAGAAGAAGAAGAAGAAGAAGAAGAAGAAGAAGAAGAAGAAGAAGAAGAAGAAGAAGAAGAAGAAGAAGAAGAAGAATAAGAAGAAGAAGAAGATAAGAAGAATAAGAAGAAGAAGAATAATAAGAAAAGAAGAAGAATAAGAAGAGAAGAATAATAAGAAGAAGAAGAAGAAGAGAGAAGAAGAATAATAATAAGAATAATAAGAAGAATAATAATAATAAGAATAATAAGAAGAAAGAATAATAATAATAATAATAAGAATAATAATAATAATAATAATAATAATATTATTATTATTATTATTATTATTATTATTATTATTATTATTATTATTATTATTATATTATTATTATTATTATTATTATTATTATTGTTATTATTATTATTATTACTCTATAATAAAATCAGATGGGGAATGAATAGTGATTTGTGAAATCACGCCCGTCCATTCAAACCCTAGAGAAAGTCTATCCCCTCTGATAAATCGCGTCCGTTCAAACCCTAGAGAAAGACAATTCCCCTCAGATCGACAGAGGCGGCGACAATGGCGGTGGAGGGAAACATCGAACTTTTATAGATGTTTGGTGTTGGTAACTATAATTGATTGTTGTTTTTCGATTGTGTTAAGATCGTGCTTCTATTCGCCCTATGTGCCTTGCATTCGTTGATTTCTGCACTATTGTCTAAACGTTTACGATGAAAAGCTTGAGGTTGTTTGTTATTCGTTGTCAGGAACCCTAGCTCTTGATAGTCTCTATTGGGTTTGCTATCATTGTTGGTCCTACACCCATCAGTGGTGGTGCTCTTGCGGTTGTTCTTGCTGCTTCTCTGCCTGACAACCCCTCAACAAGTGAAGAAAGTGGGAGGACAACGGGGTCGTGCCACCAGAGACGGTTTTATATCATGATTCATTATTGATTTGAATACTTTGCTCTATATTTATTGTAAAAAATTGGCCTTTTGTAGGCAAAAAGAAGAAACTAGGGCATTTTCTTATACAAGGGATTTTGTGTGGTTTATGATGGCCATAGACCATGGTTACATTTGGATTACTATTTGAATCTCCATAGACACGTAAGTTGAAACCTAAATCCACATGTAAGAGTGTTAATAAGTATTTTGTAATGAAAAATAAAAAAATGAGATAATTTTTAGTGATGTTATGAACAACTAATTTTGGGGTTTGTACAAAGCATCTTTAGCTTCACGGATCGCAAATTGTTTGTACTTCATTAGTGAATCTAAGAACATCTTTTGAAGCAATGAACATTATTAATTTTCTGTTGTAGGTTTTTTTAATTCAGCATTATCATGTTGATTGTTTTGAAAGCATCTTGCATATGTTTTTCTTAGGATTAGCTTCCTTTTGGTTTTCATCTTGTAGGTATGTGATATCTTTGCATATTGTGTTTATTTCTATTAGAATTTAGCTTTGGAATTTTATTGTTTTGTTAACTACATTTTACTACTGCTCGGTTGATGTAACAAGTTTTGTTATATTACTCTTTCTTTGGAGTTTTTATTGGATGGTTTTGAATCCAAAAAGGGGTTATTCTATGAAATAGTATTAGATGTTCATCTAGGGTCACTGTATTTGCTATTTTAGAACAATGGTGCTTTAAACAAATTTAAATCCATTTAGGTTGCTTTGGATACATGCTTGATATTTCCTGCTTTACTATCAATAGTATGGACTACAAATAAATTCTTGAGTTTAGATCCGTTAGGTATTGCATGTGTCAACATATATATTGTTCAAACATAAATTTAGTTCCTTATCATAAGCTCCTTGGTACGTTGATTTTTCAATTGTTGATTAGTCGGTCACTTTATTGATTAATATGATTTAATGCTCTACTATGACATGTTTGCATACATGTGGTTGTTCTGGTAGTAGCATGTACCAGTTCTTCTAAATTGTTCATATTACCATCTGGTAGGTAGTTAATTTTGGGTTTCAAAAATGTTATATTTGCTGTGCAAGTTACATGGTATAGTAGTGTTTGCATTTTGTCTGTTTACTTTTTCAATTGTTTATCACCACTTTTTAGGTTCTATGGATTGGCGGATCTTGAACACTCCTATAAGGGGGCAAACTCGATATATAGCAAAAAATATACACTAACGGACGAAATTTAACACTAGTGACAAAAAAAGAGGGGCCCCGCCCAACCACGGCCCCTTATATCCTTCACCCTTGGTTCTATGTATGTACGTGAAGAATTTTTAGCAACCATTTTGTTTTTAGTTGACATCAGATAATCATGACTTTCACGTATTATGTTATGAATGTCGCACCCAATGTTTCCATAGCTAAAATATTAAACATAAACCGCGTAAACCGCGGTTAAGCCTACCTAGTTATTATTAAATCTCTAGTTTAATTGAAAAGTTTGGTATTTTGAATAATGAATCATTGGTTTAGGGTTTGGTGAAAAGCTAAGTCAACTTTTCCACTTTCCAACTGCTCGCTTTTTCCACTTTCTCATGTTTTCTACTTTTCATCACTTCTCCCTCGGAAACTTACATTTACCAAATCTCGTTTTTTTCTTAATATTTTATCTTCCCATTACTTAAAAAGGGATGAAACCAAACATTCCATCAGTAAGCTGCGTTGAATTAGAATTTTTTATAATAATACGTTATTTACATGGGTTCATATCTTCAATTTGTTATCAAACAAACAAGTAAAAAATGATTATTTGCTAGTTACATTCAAGATAATATAATTATTAATCTTAAAATAGAATTTAAAAGATATCAATTGGAAGTAATTTAATGTAAAATAATAAATTTTTAACTAGAACATAACACGAGTTAGAGAACTGGATACGTGGACCAATCCTGATTTAGCATTGTAGACATAGTTGCTAAATGTTATTTGTATATAATAATGAATAAAATAAGATTAGTTAAAACCATATATCATTTATAAAGTTAAGGTTCAAGAAGGTATAACCAGTCGTGTTTAGAAATAGATTTTAGTTATAATAGAATGGAACATCATGTTTAAAAAGAGAAAACTAATATGTGGGTCGATGTAAATGTGGAGAACATTACATAGTTTAGAATTTAATTTTTTTTTGCTTTTATTGGTTAAATGTTGGCGTTGAAAAGCCTTTTAGTGAGAAAAGTAAGAAACAATCAAATAATGTACATGTACCCTCCTTTTTGCTTTTCAAAGTTTTCAACATGAACGAACTATTTAGAACATGACCTTAAACGTGTGTGTGGTTTCATCAAACATTAATCATATATGTTAAATAATTAAAATGTTGTTGTCATTGATTATAATTCCATAAATTATTTTAGGGTAAGTGTAAGGATTCCTGAAGTCTGATGCAACCCAAAACAGCCTAAGTGTCTCAGCAACATGCATTAAGTACTGAAGTGAAGAATGCTTCGGAAGTTTTACACAAAGCATTAGAAAATACTCTAAGTGTAAAATCTTCCGAAGCCAAGACCAATATCTTCCGAAGCCAAACATGAAGTCTTCCGAAGCTTCAGAGACAAAGTCTTCTGAAGCTTCAACCTATGAAGACAGATTTCTTCCGAAGACTTTTAGTACACATGCTTTATCTGATGTACTGTTCCATAAAGCACCTTTTCCGCTGCATCTCTGTAAAGTCACCAACTTACATGAGTTGGTGAAAAGGGTCTTGCTTTTGGTAACTGTACATTGAGGTCTTGAGTCTTCAACTTTCCACTTTATGTACTTTATCCTTTTTGTATTGTATAAGGATGTGAGCTATGGCATGTCATAGTCACAAGGTCAAAAGGCAGATATGCCTTTTGATCCTACAATTGATTTTGTTAGTGTCTAGTCAATTGTATCCAGCTGGCTTTCAAAGTATAGCCGGCTGTAGGTTGTAGTATAAGTATTTCAAGTTCTTGTATCTTTTCTTTATGCTTTGTAACACTTGTAAAAGAACTTGAGAAAGCAATATACTGCCTCCTTGAAACCCATATTCTCTTGTTCTGTCTCTTGCTTTACTTGTGTTCTTTGTATCACCTTGGTTACCCAGTTCACTGTTTGATTAGAGCTTAGTTAATCTCCTCATTGTGTTGTTGTGTTGTAATTGTGCTTAAGCCCTTAAACGGTCCTGCAATTGGTATCAGAGCTTTCCAGGCTCTTGATATAAGATCTAACCATCTTAAGATCCCTCACACACACAAAAGCTAAACTCTTCAAATGGCTGCCATCTCTAAGACTGATATGGAGACTGGAACCATGAACAAATCCCCACTGATCACTCTTGATGATTTTGACACCTGGTGCATGAGGATGGAAGGCTTCATCAGGTCTCTTGATTCAAGAATGTGGGAATCTGTTGAGAATGGACCTTTCATACCCAGCACCCCCTCTGCTACTGGTGCTGGTATGATTCCTAAAGATGTGGCCAACTACTCAGATGAAGATAGAAAAAGAGTAGAGATTGACAGGAAGGCCATGACTGCTCTTCAGACTGCTCTCCCAAACTCTGTATACAGAGG
The DNA here is from genome assembly GCA_025215565.1 of Flaveria ramosissima. Classification (NCBI taxonomy): domain Eukaryota; kingdom Viridiplantae; phylum Streptophyta; class Magnoliopsida; order Asterales; family Asteraceae; genus Flaveria; species Flaveria ramosissima. Next base: position 58,964,942 of record CM046030.1, read on the forward strand.
TTTTAAGAAGTGCAAGACAGCCAAACAGCTGTGGGATGCACTGAAGCTGATGTATGAAGGCTCCTCTGAAGCCAAGGAGAACAAGAAAGATCTTCTGAAGCAGCAGTTTGAAAATTTCACCTTCAAAGCAGGTGAGACCATGACCCAACAATACTTCAGGTATGTTGAGATTGTGGATACCCTAGTGGATGGAGGAGTTCCTCTTGAGAACAGGGACATTGTAAGGAAGTTCATGTCCTCACTTCCTAGGCAATGGACACACTATTGTGTGGTGATCAAGAGGACTGAGAACCTTAAGACTCTTACTCTTACAGAGTTGTATGGGATTCTCAGTGGATACCAGATGGAGATGAACATGCAAGGTTCATCTGGCAACTCCAACAATCAAATGGGTTCAGCCCTTCATGTGGTTGAAAGGGACAGCATAGAACCTCAGCATCATCTCTTATGCTACCCTGACAACTCACAAAAGGGTCCTTTCATCACCTTCCCGGAGACACCAAGGGAGAACTTTACTCAAGGAAGCCCATCTCCAAGACAATTTCTTCTCAACCTTTGTGTTGCATATTACAGCTGTGGGAAGTATTCTCTTCACTCTTGAAGACCTGGACTGTATCCATCCAGATGACCTGGAATAACATGGAGATAGTTCAGCAGATGGCTCTCCTCACTCACAGAGCCAAGAAGTTCTACAAGAGGACAGGAAAAGATTTCCAAGCATGCTACTAGTAGTAAGTTTGGCTGGATAAAAGCAAAGTTAAGTTTTACAACTGTAACCTTATGGGTCACTTTGCCAGGGAGTGTAAGGCACCTAAAGCAAATGGGGGCCAAACACAACCCAGACAAACTTTACTGACAAAGCTCCTCAGGCTGAAGACAAAGCAAACATGCTGCTGTTGCTTTTGAAGAGGAGGCTTTGACTGGAGTTTTCAGGTGGAGGATGCTTCTCCAAACCAAGCACTGATGGCTGACCATGATGAAGCCAGGTATTGGAACATCTTGTTGCTTCCCTGAATGCATTGCTAAAGTAAATAGATACAGGTCCTATAACCTAGAGATGAGATCTGATCTTGAGTCATTAATATATTAAAATCTGATTTTAGAAAGTCTGAAAATGATTACAAGTTAAAAATAGAGGACTTGGAGAAAACCATTTCAGTACTAAAACTGAACATACAGATTTCAGAACTCAGATCCAAGATCTCATCACTAAGTTAACTGAATGCCAGGCTGAGCTTGTGATCAGCAAGGCCAAGGCAGAGAAGAGTGTTCTTGAAGAAGAGACCTTCAAGAAAATGATATCCTCATCCCTACACAACAAGGTTTGTTATCAAAATAGACAGGGACTAGGATCAAATGAGATAGCTCCTCCACACACAATCTTGTCTGTAAGATCTCCTAGGTGTGGAACTGTGAAGATGAGCTCCTCTCATAGATCCTGTAAGTGAGGATGATGATGAAGAAGTGAAGTGAAGATTTCTCTGAGAAGAGTGAAGAAGAGGATTCTTCCAAGGGCCACTATCCTTCTGAGGAGAAGAAATCAACTGTGATGACCAAGTCCAAAAGAAAGAACTTGATCAGAAAGAGCAAAAGGAAAGCAAAGAAGGCTCAGAAATCAGGCTACTTTTGATGCTAGCAAAAAAAGTTTTTTATCTCTGCAGGGTTCATCAAAGTAGTAAGGACTGAAGACATCAACCAAGACTCCTCAGCTAAGAGTCATGGTTCTTGTTCAAATCATCTCAGTGCCAAGAAGAAGACTTGAGCTGCTATGTACCACTGCTGCACAGCCTGGACCATCAAACTCCAAGACAGTTCAAAGCCCAAAGGAACTGTCTCAGCATCTACCAAGATGAGGATGGAGAAGGGATGTGATCAAAGCCATTTTGCACTCCCAAAGGGAGACTTCTTTGAAGAAGAAAAAGATGTGTGTATGTGTGCAAGTACTTCTCACATTGCTAAGGATTGCCCATACAATCCTAAAGTATGTCCACATGACTAAAACAAAGACTTCAAAGAGTCTCAAGAAGTCTCAAGCTTCGGAAGGAAAGTCTGTTTCCTTCGGAAGCTCAAATCAAAGAAGAAGGTAAGTGGAAAATTAACTTCGGAAGCAAAGTTGGTCTCGGAAGAAAGGAGTTCTTCCGAAGCACTAAAGTCTGCTGCATGACTGTAGATTCTTCCGAAGGATCAGTCATCAAAACTTGTGAAGTTCCAAAAGCTTTAAGGTTTTGAAGGTCAAGTCCAAGACTCCAAAGATGGTGTGGAAGTCTAAGAAAGACCAAATGACTGAGTTTCTCCATCAACAACAGCTGAAGATCCCCATAGTACAACCATAGGATCTATTACTGTTGCATTACCTTCTATTACTATTAATGAGCCCAAGACAAGTAAGGCTTGGGTTTCCAAATGTAACTAATCATTTTCTCTGTGCAGGAACAGCTCAAGACCAACAGGAATGTCTGGATAATTGACAGTGGCTGTTCCAGGCACATGACAGGCAATAGGTCTCTACTCCATAATTTTGAGAGAATTGATGGAGGACCAGTTGCTTTTGGAGGAGATGAAGGTGGTTACATTTCTGGAAGGGGCAAGTCACAAATGGTAAGCTCAGCATTGAGAAGGTAAACTTTGTTAAGGAGCTTGGGTACAATCTTCTGAGTGTATCCCAATTTTGTGATCAGAGTCATAACATGCTCTTACTGAGCATGAGTGCATTGTTCTCAAACCTGGTGTGGTCATTCCTCATGAGCATATCCTGCTCAGAGCCCCCAGGAAAGGGAACATGTACAAGATGGATTTGCAAGAAACATCTCCCTCAGGAGAAGTTTCATGCTTTCTATCTAAAGCAAATAGTGATGAGTCTTTCCTATGGCCTAAAAGAATGTGCCATGTAAACTTTAAGAACATGAATAAATTATTAAACATGATCTGGTAACTGGAATGCCAAAGAAAGAGTTTACTAGTGATGATCATTGTGTGGCATGCCTGAAAGGGAAGCAACACAAAGTATCTCACAAGCCTAAGGAAAAGAACTCCATCACTACTCCCCTACACTTGTTACATATGGATCTCTTTGGCCCCACCAGTGTAATGAGTTTAGGAAGGACCTCTTACTGTCTGGTGATCACAGATGATTTTACAAGATTCACTTGGGTCTTCTTCCTTAGAACTAAGGATGAAACCCCTGAGATTCTGAAGAATTTCATCTTAAAAGTTGAGAATCAATGTGATCACAAGGTCAAAACCATAAGATGTGATCAAGGGAACTGAATTCAAGAACCAAATCCTTGATGCATTTTGATGAAAAGAGGTATTACAAGACAATATATGCTCCCAGGACTCCTCAGCAAAATGGAGTTGCTGAGAGGAGAAACAGGACACTTATTGAAGCTGCAAGAACTATGTTGTCTTACTCTAAACTGCCTATCACCTTCTGGGCAGAGGCAGTCAATACTGCTTGCTATGTGCAAAACAGAGTTTTAGTAGTTAAGACACATGGTAAGACTCCTTATGAACTTTGGCACAAGAGAAACCTTTCATTGGTTTTCTCAGGTCATTTGGATGTCCCTGCACCATCTTGAATACCAAAGATCAAATTGCCAAGTTTGCTGAGAAATCAGATGATGGACATTTCATTGGATACTCTTCTCAAGCTAAAGCTTATAGAGTATACAATCTCAGAACTAGAATTGTTGAGGAGTCAGCCAATGTGACTTTCAATGAGCACACTCCTTGTGTGGCTGGTTCTGGTCCGGATTGGCTGTTTGATCTTGATTTAGTTACCAACTGTTTTAACAAATCTTGTGAGCATGTTTCAGGATCTGCAGAAAATCTAAATACAGGTGATCCTGATCCAAGATTTGAGCTAGGAAGACCTTCAACTCATACATCTTCAGCTCCAGTTGGAACTACTTCAGCAAATGAGGTTTCTATCAGCACAACAATGACAAATTCAGCTGATACATCTGGCATGCCTTCAAATTCCAGCTCAGAGGCCTCTCAACCAGATAAAGACACCTCACTTGTAGAAGACAACAATGGTGATGGTGATAGTGATCAGGAATTTCTTGATGCTATAACCATACCATAGATGACAACATCAATGATTCTCACACTCATTGGATCAAGTTAATCTTGATAAGTGTGATAATGTGGAGGGTGAATCTTCAAGACCAGATTAAATTTCTCAAATTTAGATCTTTCTCAACAACTTGCTGTGATCCCTCAGCTAAGGATCCACAAGTCTCACCCCACCACAAACATCATTGAGATGTTGTCACAGGGGTAAGAACAAGAGGACAAACCCATGAAGCAAATGTTTGTCTTCACTCTTGTTTCTTATCTCAGATAGAGCCCAAGAAAGTTGATGAAGCTCTAAAGGATGGAAGTTGGGTTGAAGCTATGCAACAAGAGCTGCTTCAATTCAAAAGGCAGAAAGTTTGGAACCTTTGTCCTCTTCCTCATGGGAAGACTACCATTGGAACCAAATGGGTTTTTAGAAACAAGAAGGATGATAGAGGAATCATCATCAAGAACAAGGCAAGACTAGTTGTTCAAGGATACACACAAGAAGAAGGGATTGACTACACTGATGTCTTTGCTCCTGTAGCAAGACTAGAAGCTGTTAGGATATTCCTGGCATTTGCTGCATCCAAGAACTTCAAGGTCTACCAACTTGATGTAAAGTGTGCTTTCTTATATGGAGTGATTGATGAGGAGGTTTATGTCAAACAGCCACCTGGTTTTGTAGACCCTGATCATCCTGATTATGTCTGCAAGCTTGACAAAGCTCTTTATGGGCTGCATCAGGCACCCAGGAAGTGGTATGAGACACTATCTGAGTATCTCTGTAAGCATGGATACAGAAGAGGTACTATAGATGGAACTCTCTTCATCAAAGGACAGGGAAATGACTTATTGCTGGTTCAAGTATATGTTGATGACATCATCTTTGGTTCAACTAATCCAAAGCTCTGCAAAGACTTTGAGAAGCTGATGAAAGACAGATTTGAGATGAGTTCAATGGGAGAACTCAACTTCTTTCTGGGAATTCAAGTGAAGCAGGTTGAAGATGGCATCTTCATAAGTCAGTCAAAGTATGTTCAAGACATACTCAAGAGGTTCAATATGACTGATTGTAAGATTGCTAAGACACCCATAGCCAGAAACCACTCCCTTGGTCCAGATCTTGAGGGGGAGTGTGTAGATGAGCACTTATACAGGGCTATGATTGGGTCTCTTATGTATCTTACAGCTAGCAGGCCTGATATCATGTTTGCTACATGTATTTGTGCAAGATATCAAGCCAACCCTAAGATGTCTCACTTAATCACTGTGAAAAGGATTTTAAGATACCTCAAGGTGCTTCAACACTTGGTCTATGGTATCCAAAGAATCCAAATTTCAATCTGTATGCCTATACAGATAGTGATTATGGTGGTTGCAATATGACTGCAAAGTCTACATCTGGGGGATGTCAATTCCTTGGTGGAAGGGTGGTCTCATGGCAATGCAAGAAACAATCCTGTGTGTCTGCATCAACTGCTGAGGCTGAATACATTGCTGCTGCAAGCTGCTGTGCTCAAGTGCTTTGGATTCAAAATCAGATGCTGGACTATGGATTTAACTTCAAAGAGACTCCTATCCACATAGACAACAATAGTGCTATCTCTATCACTGAGAACCCTGTGCAGCACTCAAGGACCAAACACATCAACATCAGGTATCATTTAATAAGGGATAACTATGAAAAAGGATTAATTAAACTAGTCAAAGTTCATACAGATGAACAATATGCTGATCTGTTCACAAAAGCTTTTGATGAACAGAGATTTAAGTATCTGATATCAGCTATTGGGATGATTAACTTTGAGTAGACTTTTTATTAAAACTAATTCTAATTATTTCTTCTTAAATATGTGTGTCCTAAGTTGTCTAGTTCATCACTTTCATAAGCTCATGTTTTCTTTGGATGTAAAATTCTTTTTGAAGACTTCCTTAGATTCTTGAAAATTTTTGATACTTCGGAAGATAAAATTTATCTTCGGAAGAAAAACATGTCTTCAAAATAAATAACTGTCTAAGAGATTTTACCTTCGGAAGAAGTCAAATTCATCTTCCGAAGCTTAAATTCTTATCTCAGACACTTATTTATTTTAAGAACCTTTTCCTTCCGAAGCAAAATTAACCTTCGGAAGCTTTGTTATTTTATACAAAGCATTCAAGGGTTATTTCTCTTCCGAAGCATAAATTATCAAGACTCTCAGGAAAATCTTCCGAAGCCATTTTAGCTTCGGAAGCTTTTTAAATCAAAACTTCCGAAGACAAATAAACTTCGGAAGCTTTTCGAATTCCAAGAAAACTACTTTTTGAGCAAAAGTAAACTACCTTTTCAGAGGTGGGACCGACTTTCGGATTTCAAAGTTTATCCTTTTCATTACTTTGGTTCAAATCCCTTTTCATATAAATACCCAACGGTTCCCCTCTTTCCCACTATCTTCCTCAATTCTACTGTTTCTCTCTAACCTAATTCTCTAAACCGCCTTTGCTTTCTACCTTTCTTCACCCTTAAGCTTCTGAAATGGCCAACCTTAACCGCAGAAACAACCCTGATTTCTCCATGCAACTACACAGGCAACATAATCAAGTTGCTCTGTTAAGCTCTGAGAAGATGCAAGTTTCTCAGAGATTTGCCAATTCTTGACTCTGTCAAATATATTTCACCTCCCTGACCATTGATCCTACTCTATATGAGGATCATTGCTTGAATTCTGGAAGACCTGCCAAGAGGTCATTATGGATGGGGAGAAGGCACTGTCTGCCACAGTGCAAGGGAGGACAATCTTCATCACTCCGGCCATCATAACCAACATCTACAGCTGGATGATGAAGAAGGTGAGGTGTCCTTCCCAAAGAAGCTGTTAATCATTCTTTTGAGCAGATGGGCTATGAGGGAGATTTCTCTGTAAAGACCTTTAGGAAAGGGAAGGTCTCATCCCAATGGAAATTCCTGCCATGTGGTTATCCACAGCTTGTCAAACAAGCATGGTGGATGGGACCAGATTCCTGAGGATCTCTCCTTTATAGTTCATGGAATGGTTCAGGGGGTCAAGTTCAGGTATTCACAATTTGTTTATACTAATTTACTTGCAAACTTAGACTCCTTAGAGTATTACATGTTTCCTAGATATGTTCAACACATTCTCAACTGTGAACTGGGCTCACAGTTGAGGGAAACAGGTAATATTCTTAAATTGGGACAGATGAAGCCCGGCATCTTTAAAATAATGAAGAAGCCAACTGTAGGCTTCTCTGGGGTAGAAACAGCCCTAGTCCCAAAAATGTTAGAGCTCATTGCTCAAGGTGACAACCTAGCAACACAAGCTAGTGTTGAACCCACACCTCTTTTGTCCCTACCATTAAAAAGACCAGAAATCACCCTCACCTACCAAAGAAAATCCAAACGAACCCCTGCTCAGGCTATTGAGTCTGTGCAGGCCCCCAATACTCAACCTTACAGGAAGAAGTGGACACTAGAGCTCCCACTTCTCCTGAGGAGCAAACCACTCCCATTACTTCACCTATCAGGGCTGAGGTTCCTCAAGCTCACCCTGATGAGCTCACTAGCCCAACAACCTTAAGCCTTCACTCTGAGTCTCAACACTCAAGTGAACAACCTTCAGGGGACAGCTACCATCCCCAGCCTTTGGATCTCAACCAACCAACCCAATCCTTTTACACTGATGAAGACTTAGGATTCAGTGAGTACCATGAGTCTCTCTTCTCCTCCCTACTCAAAGAGAGATGAGTACCTCTGACTCTCCTCAGTCTATCCCCCATCAGTCACCTATTACTGAGGTGGACACTTCTGAACCTGTTCAGGATGTCCATATGGAAGAGGCTCTCACTTTTGAAAGTACATCATTAAGACCTCAACCATGGCAACTCAGCCCATTGGCATCTCAACTGAGGCTGCCAGTGAGCAGAGGAAAACCAGCAGCCAAGAAACTCAAGCTGGTGGTGAGAGAGAGGACTTTGGTCCAATCATCTCATCCCCCAATGAATCTTCTGATGAAGATGAGGGGAATTTGAGACTAAAGTGCAAAAACTGTCAAAAACATGCACCTACTTAGTCTCTAAGGTTAGTCACTTGGAATCTCAGGTGACTACCCTACAAAACAGGGTCAATGATCAGCAACTCCAGATTTCATATCTGCAGGAAAAACTAGCTGGGAGACCTTTAAGGAGAGCTCAACCAGGAACACAAGAACCTGTGGAAGTGATTGACTTATCCTCCAGCTCACCTATGCAAGTGGGTGATGCTACCAAAAAGGGGGAGAAAGTTGTTACAACCACAGAACCTGGGAGTTCTTCAGAGAGAATGGACATAGAGGACTCACCATCCTCACTTGCTGTTGTGCATTCTCAGCAACTTCCTCAAGTTCACATTAATGTGGACTCTATAGACTCTCTCATCAGGAGTCTCTTTGAGGAAGGCATACCAAGGGCTGTCTCATCTCCACCACTAGGAACTGGCAATCACATCATAAGGTGGAGGTATGATGATGACAGGAGAGCCCTCATACTTCAAAGAGTTCAAGGCCAACAAGAAGTTTTTCAATTCCAAAGCCTGAGCTTTTATGAAAGACTGGATTTAGTCAACTTGCCACTTGTCAATCCAAGCAATTCAAGACAAGCTGACAGGCTGGCTCAAAGAATCCAAGACAGGATCCTTGCAGAGTTCTCTCTAAGAAGGAGACTTAGGCAATCAGGAAATGTCATCGGTCAACTGGATGTTGAGGTGGACCCTAAGATTAGTTTCATAGGGGAAACCTTGACTGAAGGCCCAGTGACAGAACCTGAGACCCTGTCTCATCATCAAACTGCTGCTGAGGGGTCCAAACTCCATCTGAGACACCTGCTGGTGAAGGTTTTCTCAGCCTCTCTCTGGCCAGAGCATGGAAGCTACTCCAAGCAATGAAGGCCAAGCTCAATCCACCCTGAGTCACAAAGGTCTGTTGGTGACAAAGGGAAAAGGATAATGACTCCTGAGGAAATTGAGGAGGAAGAGAGAGAGAGGAAAAGGAGACTAAGGGGAGAAAGTTCCACTGGGTCATCTAGCTTCATGCAAGCTGCAATCAGGGCTGCTCCCAGACCAAATACTCAGATGATGAGTTAAGGGCAGTCAGGATTACCTACTTACAGACCAGGAACTATGACATTGATGAGATCATCTCCCTCCCCTTAGAGGAACTAAATGAACTGGCTGACAGAGAAGTGTCAAGAGAGTTGAAGGAGAAAGAGGATGCAATGATACTTCTCCAACTCAAAGAGGAGAAGAGACAGAAAAGACTTTACAAGCATGCTCCTACTCTCTCACCAGTTCAAGAAAGTCCTGCACAGGAAGATGAGGCTCCACAAGAACCTCAGGTAGATAAAGAGGAAGATAGGATCAAAATGATAAACTACCTGAGTGCCACAGGCTTCTATCAGGCAGATGCACTTCTCCCTTTGTCCTATGACTTCATTGAGTTCGAGTATCTAAAGCAACTTGAGCTTGAGATAGTCAAGGAAAGAAGACAACTAAAAGGAACTAAGGGAAGAAGCTGCAAAGTCAAGGGCCATCATTCAAAAGAATGCAAAGAAGTCTGCTGACAGACAAAGAATGGTGAGCTTCTTGAAGCTGTATGGATTCTCCGGAAGGAGACTTGGCCCCATGTCTCTATCCACCATGGATGAGCATATTAGGGTGATCAAGCAGAAGATTAAAAGTGGAGAACTCATTGACTTGCACTCTCTTCCAAGTCAAGTCCCACCTGAAGTGGAGGTCAAGTTTGAACAACCAGAGACACCTCAACCAGCACCTCCAGCTGAGCCCCAGCAAGCTTCATCTTCTGATCCTAGGCAGGGTCAAACTCCCTCTCCTTCTGAACCTGTGAGGGAGGAACACCCAACTGAGAAAGACACTGATGATCAACATGGTGCTGCAGACCAGTCTTCTCAGTTAAAGACATCCAAGAGGGAGAAGAGGATGGCTTCTAAACCAAAGACTAAGAAGAAGAAGCCAAAGTCATCTACCTCTGCACCTCAGGCTGAATCAGATCAACCTGAGGAAGTGCATGATGAGGCAGCCCAATCAACTCCTATTCAAGTGGCTCCTCTAACTAGTGAGACACCCATCTTGTCCTGGACTTACTCTACCAATCCAGAGAGATGGACTGTTATCAGAGATCAAGGTGTTGAGAATGTCTACTCATGGCAAGACATAATCAACTTACCTCTGCATGATCTCTTTGAGATGAGAAGATACTATGAAAGTCTTGATGATCCTGACCATCTCATGAAGAAAGGAATGGTCCTGATTGTACTGAAGACTACCAACATTTGAAGATCTTCCAAGTGTTTTGGTAGCATCAGCCTAGGGGGAGTTTGTAAGGATTCCTGAAGTCTGATGCAACCCAAAACAGCCTAAGTGTCTCAGCAACATGCACTAAGTACTGAAGTGAAGAATGCTTCGGAAGTTTTACACAAAGCATTAGAAAACTCTAAGTGTAAAATCTTCCGAAGCCAAGACCAATATCTTCCGAAGCCAAACATGAAGTCTTCCGAAGCCAGAGGACAAAGTCTTCCGAAGCTTCAACCTATGAAGACAGATTTCTTCCGAAGACTTTTAGTACACATGCTTTATCTGATGTACTGTTCCATAAAGCACCTTTTCCGCTGCATCTCTGTAAAGTCACCAACTTACATGAGTTGGTGAAAAGGGTCTTGCTTTTGGTAACTGTACATTGAGGTCTTGAGTCTTCAACTTTCCACTTTGTACTTTATCCTTTTGTATTGTATAAGGATGTGAGCTATGGCATGTCATAGTCACAAGGTCAAAAGGCAGATATGCCTTTTGATCCTACAATTGATCTTGTTAGTGTCTAGTCAATTGTATCCAGCTGGCTTTCAAAGTATAGCCGGCTGTAGGTTGTAGTATAAGTATTTCAAGTTCTTGTATCTTTTCTGTATGCTTTGTAACACTTGTAAAAGAACTTGAGAAAGCAATATACTGCCTCCTTGAAACCCATATTCTCTTGTTCTGTCTCTTGCTTTACTTGTGTTCTTTGTATCACCTTTGGTTACCCAGTTCACTGTTTGATTAGAGCTTAGTTAATCTCCTCATTGTGTTGTTGTGTTGTAATTGTGCTTAAGCCCTTAAACGGTCCTGCAATACTCGTAAAGCATGTCATTCTATAGGTGTAACACATTTTACACCTAGAAAACCCTCTTTTCGGGTGCTTTTACACCATCCATCTGGCACAACTTAAAACCCTTCTAAACATATCTCGTAACCTGCTCAAAAATGGGATTTCTATTCTCCAAATAACCTGCTTTCAAAGTTACAAAAACATTGGTTAAGGTTTAATCATGAGTTATGGCATTTAACACATGTGTAATGGATGAGAATGGTGTAACACTATAGTTTCCATTGTGTTCTTACTTGATTGATGAAAACATAGTATTTCAGTAAGTTTTGGATGATTTTGGTTATGTGATGGGATGTTAAAGGCTGAAAATTAGGAATGTCTTAGAC
>CM046030.1:58976716-59054216 GCA_025215565.1 Flaveria ramosissima
CCATCAGCTGGGTCTGCTGCTCTATACACGAGCCTGCTCTGCCATCTGTTGAGACTGGGCAGCAGTCAGGTCGGTCAGCTGGCGTATCTGTGCAGCTTTCTCCTTCATCTCGTCGCTAGCTAAAGCGCATCACCATACGGTTTAGCGCCGACAGCTGTTCCTCTACTCGATTGGAGGTAGAGGTGATCCATACATGTGTGAGGACTGGGCTGACGGTCCTGCATGATGTGAGGTGGTGTGGTGGTGGCTGTGGTGAATATGGGTCGGTAAAATGGTGGGGGTGTAAATGGTATGGTGGTGGATGGGAAATGTACAGTGGTGGTAGGTATGGTGGTGGCTGTGGTAGCAGTGGTGGATGTGGTGGCTGTGGTCTGTGGTGGATGGTATATCAGTGGAGGTGGTAGTGGTGGCTGTGGTGGTGGAAGTAGAGGCTACAGTGTAACGAAGGTCAGTCGACGCTTCTTCTTCTTCAGTCCATGGGGCTGAGCCATCCTCTTCCTCCTAGTCCCTGTGGAAGTGGATGCTCCCCCCTCAGCTCTGCCTGCTGAACCGGAGCATAACTCGGGTCAGTCTCTGTCTCTCTGGAGTCTCTGGGGTGTTCACCAACCACCCGTAGCCCGTGTTCTGTGGGAACAACCTTGCTTCCCACAGTTCTCGTGAGGGGCTCCTCATCAGACTCCTCCTCCTCCTCAGCACCAACAACAAACTCCTGATGAAATCCGGCCGTCTCAGCAACATCTCCGGCAGGGGCAGACACCGGGGGAATAACATCAGACTCAGTGCCTCTCGGTGGAGCAGGCATATCATCCCCGGCGTCTCCACTATCATCATCATCATCTGAATCATCTCTGGGAGGAGCAGCCTCTCATCATCAGAGTCACTGTCCTCATGACGCCATTTGCGTCTGCCTGGCGCCACATACCTCTCGTTGGCCAGGTGGCCAATCAATCTCTTAACTGGGGCTTCACCTGCTTCCCCCTATAAACCCTCATCCGACCCAGAGTCGTATCATCCATGATCTCTAGAGCCACTGCATCATGACTCTCTTGGGCAGATGTGGCAGCTTCTCGTTGAAGATGAGCTGTAAGAACCTGGGGTACATACAAAACCCCTCCTTCCCTTGGCCTCCAAGTTCTCCACCAGGTAGGAGAATATCATGCTAGAAAAGCTGAAGGGGTGGTTCAGCACCAGTGCCACGTAGGCATTTTGGATCTGGTCTGAGAGGTCGTCGAACCCACCCCTCCTCGATGCAACACACTTGAGGATCACGTGTGCTAAGTACTTGTACTGGGGGCTCAGGTTGCTCTTGTTGAGCACACCTGAGTTTATGTCCCCAGCGTACTTTGAAAGCATCCTCTCACGTCAGTGGATGTAATCTGTAGGATGATCAGTATCATCCCCAAACTCTAGGACCCTCTGGATGTCGGCAGCAGTGATCTCAATATCATGACCCAGTATAGAGCTCCTAATGCTGTAGGGCTCACGGGAGCGGTCCACAGAGGCATTCTCCCAGAATGCCTGATGTAGTGATCTGTATGGCGTGCAAGGAGTGGAGATAGCCTTATGAATCCGGGACCGTCTAAGAAAGGCTATAATGTCGGTAAACTCGGCCCCGTTCCTGGTAGTGTGATCCAAATGAGCACAGATGTTGTGCTTTGGATTTATGGACCATCTCTCAGCCATTTTCCTGAAACACACATGACATAGAACCATTAGTACATAATACATGAAAATCTGTTCTAAGTGTAATGTTGAAATTCATTCTGATTCATTCGTGCGAATGAATCATGCGACTGAAGTCAGTCGGCTGTCCTTTCATGCGACTGAGCTCATTCTGGTCAATGTGACATGCGATTGGGTTCAGTCTGCTGACTGAGTCTGCGAATGGTTCAGTCGGCCGACTGAGCTCAATCGCATGGTTCATTCGGGCGATTTGCCCAATCGCAAGTTTCAATCGTGCGATTGGAGTTCATCCGGGCGACCAGTCGCCTGTCCTGTAGTTCAGTCGCCAATCGTTCGAATCTTCAACAAAACAAGTGTTTTAACACAGATAACCGGTTCAATAGACTCGCATTCTTGTTACTAATAACCTATTAGACTTAATTTTAACGTTTTGCTTAGTTTTGGTAGGTTATTAGGTCTTTCAAGTCTCGGTTCTTGTTACACAGTCGAATAACCAAATTAGGGTTTGAATCTTTCACGTTTGGGAAGATGGATCTTCAAACTACCTGTATAATCAATAGCGAGAGTCAGTGAATCAAGATCAAGACGAAAACAAGGTCTGATGAAAATTTGGCAGCGTAACGGTAGGGTGTGCGATTTGAGAGCGATTGGGGTGTGGTGAATGAAATGCGATCGACTGTGCCCTTTAAATACTGAAGCTGAGTTCAATCGGCCGACTGGCCTCAGTCGCTCAGTTCATTCGGGCGACTAAGGCTCAATCGTGCGATTGGCCCAGTCAGTCGCATGCTGTTGACCGACTGAGGTTCAGTCGGTCGACTGACTCAGTCGTGCCTTTCATTCGCATGTTCAGTTGACCGAATGAGTCTCAGTCGGTCGACTGACTCATTCGCCCCCTTCCAATCGGTCGAATGGGCCATTCTGATAAGCCATTCGTGTGAATGGCTCAATCTCATGTCCATTCGTGCGAGTGGAAGCCATTCGCATGGTTGGTCCATTCTCATGGTCCAATCGTGCGAATGGGTCACACTTAGTTAATTTTCTGCCATTTTTACCAATTTACATTTAAAACCCTTTTAACTTTTGAAATTAACGTTATGAGCTTTTGATCATCTCAGACATGATCATTTTAACTTGAAAACCTTTTGATCACCTCAGACGTGATCCTTTTAAACAATTTAGTCACCTCAGACGTGACCTTTTAAACACTTTGTCACCTCAGACGTGACTGTTTTAAATTTTAAAGCACATGTGGTCATCTCAGACATGACCCTTTTAGTGAGTTGATTCCTTACTGATTTTCCTGATGTAGTCCGACAAACTAACAAACTAAAACAACTAACTAACTTAGAAAATTTAAACTAAATACTAAAACAACTTGTTTTTGGCTTTTTGTGAGAGATAAATCCTAAGATAGACATCTACGGGATTTGGTTCCGGAATAGACAGCTTCAACTTGGATTGACCACACCTGGACCAATTCAATTTTGGAATCATACAGGCAAGTCAAATCATTTGGGACTTGTTATCAAAAAAATCTTTTGATGCTCAATTCTTGTGTTCATCCAGAGTCATTAGCAGCTTAAGGAAATCATACTGGAACTCTTAGATTGTCACATTGATTTGAACTTTGAGAATTGCAGCCACAATGATTGTCAATATGTTTGTCCACTTAAATCCATACACAGACTTTTGACACAGACTGGTGATTGATTTAGGTTTAATTATTTCAACCAACATTTGTGGATCCCACACTTATATGGTAATCAACATTCCTCAGGAGTTTTGAGCGGTCTACGGGTATTATTACAAGAAGAGACTATTCTTAGAGCTTTCAAAGAGAAGCCAGTCCTCAGGTCAGTGCCATCGCACAGCAGAGAGGCGGCAAACAACAATGAATTCTAGAATATCTAGGTATGCTTATCCTCAGGTCAGTGCCATCGCACAGCAGAGAGGCACACAACCTATCTCCTTGTTAGAGCAGCTTATTTTATTTTGCACAAAATGCACCAACAACATAAGTCATTAGCTTTATAGCATTTGTCTTTCATTTTTCTTTGCTTTGCTCTAATTATGGTCATCCGCACACATTTGTGGCGTTTACATGCTCATTACCCCTTATTGGAATATTGTTGATTGTGTTAACCAGTGATAAGATGGAAGCCCACAGTCAGTTGAACAACTTAGTTTGATCTTGAGATCACCAGTCAGGTCTAATCATCTATTGTGTTGAATCTACCGACATATCATTGTGGTCTAGCAACCTCTAGGTCTACTTTCTTTGTGTTACCTTAGGAGTTACCAGTTTTCTATCATCTTCCCTTTTGTATTGCCTAGACTACACAGACTTATACTTTAAATTTTTGCATCTTTTCAAAACTTAAATTTTTAAAGTCCCTCTTGATTTGTTCCTGTGTACTATCATTTTCCAAAGGTTTGAATCGGTATCACAGATACGATCTACCTTATATCAGCTATCCACTCCTTCTCCCTCATTTTTTAATGTTAACTTGCTGACATATTCTCCCCCTAAAATACTAAAATCATATTCTGGTTTAATTATTTTAGGATTTAATAAACAGCAAAATAACATGAGTTTAAATTAACAGACGAAAATAAAACAGATAAAATAAAATAAAATAAAAAACTTTAACTAAACTACATCGGACTACACATTATCATCATCAGGAATAACCTCACTTTTCTTTTTAACGCCGTTGACCTCTAGCAAATATTGAAAACGTGGTTTATCAAAGGCTTTAGTATAGAGGTCAGCGCGTTGAAAATCAGTATTAATTTTAACCACATCAATTAAGTTCTTTTCAAAACATCTCTTATGAAATGGTATTTAATACCGATGTTTGGTCTTAGGATGTTGAACCGGATTTTAGTTACTGCAATTGCAGCAGAGTTATCAACAAAAATAGGAGTAGAAGAGAACTTTAAACCGTAATCCCGCATTTGCTGTTGAATCCAGATGATTTGTGAACAGCAACTTGCAGCAGCAACATATTCGGCTTCACAGGTTGACAATGCAACCGATGTCTGCTTCTTACACTGCCAGGTAACTAATCTTCTCCCAAAGAATTGACACCCTGCTGATGTAGACTTGTAGTTCATCTTGCAGCCCCCGTAATCCGAGTCACTATACGCGGTAAGCTCAAAGTCATCATCATGAGGGTACCACAATCCAAGTGTGGGTGTACCCTTCAGATAACGAAAAATCCTCTTGACCCCGATCAGATGGTTGACCTTAGGTTTAGCCTGATATCTAGAACATAAACATGTAGCATACATGATATCAGGTCTTGAGGCAGTGAGATACATGAGGGATCCAATCATTCCTCGGTACATCGTGGCATCTACAAGATCTCCATTCATCAGGTGCTATATCGTGATTCGTAGCAAGTGGAGTCCCAGCAGCAGAAGCATTCTCCATGTCAAAGCGACTGAGAATGTCTCCTACATACTTGGTCTGATGTAGAAAGATCCCATTTGGTGTCTGATCCACCTGTAACCCGAGAAAGAACTTCATCTCCCCCATAGCACTCATCTCAAACTCTTTCTTCATCACTGCTTCAAACTCTTTGCATAACTCTTCGTTCTTTGAACGAAGATTATGTCATCAACATAGATCTGTACAAGCAGTAGGTCGCCATCCTTTTCTTTAATAAACAGCGTGCAGTCAATGACTCCCCTGCGAAAGCCGTGTTTCACAAGATGAGTCGAGAGTTTCTCATACCAAGCTCGAGGAGCTTGATGAAGCCCGTATAAAGCCTTGTCGAGCTTGTAAACTCTATCCCGATGATAAGGATCTTCAAATCCCTCGGGTTGACTTACATAGACTGTTTCTCTGATTTCCCCATGAAGGAATGCACTCTTCACATCTAATTGGTAGACTTTAATCTTCATGTACGATGCATAGGCAAGGAAGATACGAATGGCTTCCATCCTTGCCACGGGTGCAAACACCTCATTGTAGTCAATCCCCTCGACTTGGCGAAAACCTGAACCACCAATCGAGCTTTGTTCCTGATAATGACCCCTTGGTCATCCTTCTTGCATTTAGTACCCATTTGGTGCCAATGACTTTAGCACCTTTAGGTCTATCAACCAGAGTCCATACACCTAACTTCTTGAACTGCAGAAGTTCTTCTTGCATGGCACTCACCCACGCCTCATCATTTAGTGCATCACTGACATATTTTGGCTCAAACTGCGAGACAAAACACCGATAAGCACCATCATGAATGTAACCTTCTCCATAACCGAGGCGTAATCAGCTGAGTATAGCTGATTTCGGGTTTGTACTCCTGATCTGACATCCCCAATGACATTGTCAAGGGGATGATAGACGTTTAGTCGTGATCCTGGAGTAGTAGGAACAGCTACCTCAGAGCCAAGATTATGAACATTTGGTTCTGCATCTGAGGTAGTTGGAGTTTGAGGTTCCGAAGTCGAAGGTGCATCACTGGTAGATGCTTGTGGACTTTCAGGAACTGGAACCTGTTCCTCCTGACTGTTCTGGTCATCTGCTTCAGCTTCATCTTCAGAGGAGGAGTCACTGTCATCGACTACTCCCCTGACTGAGTAGATGATTCTCCCTGTGAGCTAGATGGTGTATTCAGGATATCATACATCATCCTAGTAGCTAACTCATCATCCGAGGGAGAGAGAGGGATGTTGAAGGACTTGAAGAATCCATCATAGTCGAAGAAGTAGGCGGGTCCTTTGCCTGTAGGTGGTGTGGTATATCTCTGAACGTCAACATTACACCACACTTCTACAAGACCCGTTGAGTTGTTGTAAACTCGCTTGTTCGGTATGTTGTATCCTAGAAAGATTCCTTCATCCGCCTTCTCGCTGAATTTGCCTTCTTGTGTCTTCTTCAGAAGTGTGCACGGCGCGCCAAAAGGTTCAAGATACTCCAAATTCGGTTTGCGTCTTTGTAGTAGCTCGTAACATGTCTTTCCGTGGCGCTTGACTATCAGGACTCGATTCAGTGTATAACATGCATTCGCCACTGCCTCATTCCAGAATTGGATAGGCAGTTTCGAGTCTGCCAGCATAGTCCGTGCTGTCTCTATCAAGCTTCTGTTCTTCCTCTCAGCAACACCATTCATCTGAGGCGTGTAGGCAGAAGTGAATTGATGCACAATTCCTTTTCCTTGCAGTATGCCTCCATCCATTGGTTCTTGAATTCTGTCCCGTTGTCTGAGCGTACTTGTCTAACTTTTAGCTTGTAGAGAGATTCCAGTGTGGTACTAACTCCTTGAATGACTCAAATGTTTCTGATTTGGATTTCAGAAACATTACCCAAGTGAACCTTGAGTAGTCATCAGTGACCACAAAACAGTACAAGTCGCCTGCAATGCTTTGTACTGACTGGACCAAACAGATCCATGTGAAGAAGTTCAAGAGGAAGTTCTATTGAATGAACTTTCTTTTCCTTATGAGACTTCTTCGTCTGTTTGCCTTTCTTGCAAGCTACACAAAGTCAGGAAGCTGGAAGTTCTTGACATTAACTCCTCTCACCAAATCCTTCTGAATCAAATGATTCATCTTCCTTTGACTAATGTGTCCCATTCTCCTATGCCAGGAGATGGAATCCTTCTCAGTAGCTTTAGATAGAAAGCACTGAACCTCATGATCCGTTGTAGCAGCTGTTGACAGATCCAAGACATAAAGGTCTTTATATCTTGAAGCAGTCATCAGAACTTGGTCCTCTGGGATCACGTAGTCTTTCTTCAGCACGTAACACTTCTTGTTGTCGAAGATGACCTTAAATCCTTTATCACAGATTTGGGAAACAGAAAGTAAGTTATTTTGAAGTTGTTGAACGTAGTTCACCTTATCAAACTTAACTTTCTGATTTCCCACTTCTCCCTGAGCTGTGATATAGCCTCCCTTGTTTCCAGCAAAGGAAACATGCCCTCTTTTATTTGCTTGACGTTTGATAAAAGGGCCCTATTTCCTGTCATGTGCCTGGATGCTCCGCTGTCTACAATCCACGTGTTAGTCTCAGCACTGTATCGAACACCCTGCACATACAAAGTAAATAATTAGTTTAGGTTAGGAACCCAAGCCTTTACTGGCTTGGGTTTCCCAGAGGCATCACACATCATAAACTCCACCCATTGACCCTTAGAGGGTGAGGGTAGCTCAGGTTCCTTCTTGTCATCAGTATCAGACACGCAGGATGACTTCTCTTTCCATAAGCCAGATTTGTGCAAGGCCTGTTTATGATAAACAGTCGACTGGCTTACAGGTTGAACTTTAGGTTCACTAGTTCTTCTAGGTGGAGTCAGAGAGCTCCTCTTAGAAGACCTAGGCTTAGAGTCCTGAAGGTCAATCTTCTTCCTAGGTGTCTGATAGAAAGGACAATAGGAAGCAATGTGTCCACATTCTCCACAGTTGTAGCATGACCTGCTATCAACTTTATGATTAAACTTTCTTTGTGGAGAAGTGTGTGACACTCTAGTAACATCAATCACTTTAGGTTTTGACTCTGGTTTAACAAAGTTAACTGTTTTAACCTGTTTAACATCTTTCTCCTTTTGGTTAACTGGTTTTTGACTTGAAGCATGTGAAAAATTAACATTAGAAGTCTTTTTAGGTTCTGATTTGACTCTGTTTGACCCTGACTTTAAGTTAACTTTTTCAAATTCCTTTTCCAGATTAACACAAGGCAATTTCCCTTTGCCTTTGAAGTGGCCTCCTTTTGTTTGTGTCCAGATTCAGTAGATGAACATGAGGTATCTGGATCACTAACAAGAGGAGTAGACACCACATGATCCTTGATGGGGTTATTATTTACTGGTCTAGTCTTAGTGTTCATCAAGGTCTCAGGTGGTGGTGGAACCACTTTGTAACCAATCCCTCCCCGTTATTCCTTTCTCTCACTAAGTGTTGAACTATGTGTGAAGAACTAGTCCAACTATGCAGTTTCTGTTTTAATGAATTTACTTCTACTTCTAGAACTGCCTTTTGCTTCTTAGTGTCTTCTAGGGAGTTTAGATAGTACCTAATGTCATTAGCTTGGTTAAAGGCAACTACTTCGGTTTCCCTAAGCTGTTTAGTCAATAGGTCTATCTTTTCTTTATAACTATGCTCATTTTGTTTAATACTCTATTAGCCTCAGTGCACAGTTGCAAATCTTTTACTAAGTTATCATTATGATCTAATAACCTAGCAAATTTTTCATCTATGCTATTCCTAAAAGTATCACAATCAGAACAAGCATGATTATCAAACATTTGGTCAGTAGTACTTACCTGAGTTGGTTCAGAAGAGCTAGCCATCAACGCAGCATCAGATGTCTCTGGTTCTGGTGATTCTGTCTTTTCTGTCTCTGACGTGGAAGTCTCCTCTTTGGCTTGTAACTGACCTCGGGCTGCAGTTGCTTCCTCACTATGTGACATCGCTATCTCAACTGCTAGATCACCTTCACTCGCAGAATCATCATCAATATCTTCTACACTGGCAATGTTTGATTCCCTGGTGAGACAAACCTAAAGCTCCAATCCTGTCCTTCATCATCATGAGCAGTCAAGGCTTTTGGATCCTTGTTTGATGAAGTAGAAGTAGAACTGGAAGCGCTTGTCTTGGCGAGTAAAGGACGAGAACGGGTTCCCATTACCCGTCTTCTTTGGCTTGACACATTCTCTTTGAAGTGCCCCTTCTCTCCACAGTTGAAGCAGGTCACTTTGCTCTTGTCAAAGCCAAATGTGGTATCCTTAGTAGCTACCAAGTTCTGTCCGGTCTTTTTAACAAACTTCTTCGCCCTCCGGACAGCACTAGCTAAGGCCCACATTATATCCATCTCTCAAGCTCCATTTCGTCCACCTGCTCGTAGTCCTCGTCTGCCAGATGGCAGTTTCCAATCTTCCCGGCAACAAGTCCATCATATGAATGAACCACTGCAGCTAAAGATCCATATGCTCTCGAGCTACTTCCACGGTCACATTACCGAGGTTCTCGGTCTTCAGTTAGTAGCACTTGCTTCTGATCCAATATAGTGGGTACAAGAAGACCCTGACGTGTCTGATCCAGAAGGAGAAGCATGTGAAGGACCCGACGAGCTAGACACAAATGCAGTCTGGAGAGGTGCTCCAGATGTCTTAGCTTGAGGCGTGGCGTTGTACAAAGCTGGATTTTGTGTGTACGAAGACTTCTGAGCTCTGTACTTCATCCTTAGTGCTTCTTCTCGCAACTTAAGAATGAAGTCATTAATATCCAGCTTTGCAAGCATTCCATTCTGTCTCAGGTTAGACACGAATGAAGCCACTTATCAGGCAATCCGTCTGCAAAGTTACTCACACTTCTCTTCCATGGTAGTTTCCACCCCATGTATGCAGTTCGCTCATCAAGTGGTAGAATCTGTCTATGACGTCGTCTAAACTCTCGTTACCAATCGATGAGAAGTTATCGAATTCCTTCTTTAACTCCTTGGCCTTGATTGCCTTCAACGAAGCATTCCCATCATACCTCTTCTCTAGCTCATCCCACAGTTTCTTGGACTGCTTATTCTCTGAATACTGGTGGAATATGTCTTTGGGGATAGACTGTGTAATCAATGCATAAACCCTTTTCTCTGCATTGTACTTAACTTTCTGCGCGTCCGTCATCCCACCTAACGTTAGCTTAACTCCATCAGCTCCCACCGGTGTACTATAACCAATCTCGATGGCTTCCCACAGATTAGGATCCACTCCATTGAGGTAGATCTCAAAACGTTGTTTCCAGTGGGGAAACTCATCTAAAGTCAAGAGCTTTGGTGGTTTATTATGATTACCCACCTCACTCTCAAGCAACAGCAGATTCTGTATCCTAGAGTCCTTCCCAGCAGTAAAGGCTGACATCTGATCTTCCATGGCGAATAACTTTAGTCTAATCAAACAAACTTTCACTGATGCGACTGAAGGATGCGAATGGTCTAGTCGTGCGTATGAACTCTGCGACTGGTTCAATCGTGCGGCTGAACTGGGCGATTGGTTCAGTCGTGCGAATGAAGCTGGTGCGTATGAGCTATGCGAACGAACGGTTCAGTCGGCCGAATGAAGGTGTGACTAGGTCCAATCGTGCGAATGAGCAATGCGAATGGAGTCCAGTCGTGCGAATGGGTCACTCGTGCGACTGAAGCTGCTGTTTTGCGAAATTTTCTAGGTTTGACGTGTTTCAGCCGTAAAAAATTTGAAATTTCACAAGTTCTAATCGCCTAAGTCCGTAGAAACCAAACTTTGATGAGCAGGGAACGTCCAAGATCACTTTTGACAGCAAAGATTGCGTTTTTTGATGCAAAAACACAAACTTTTATGCAATCTTGATTGAATCACATGTAATCAAGAGCCAAAGATCTGATACCACTTGTTAGGACCTGGTATTTGAACGAAAGACCTAGTGATTAGCGTGTAAACCAGATCAAATAGTGTGGAATCCTATTTGATTGGCGATCCAATCAGTGAGAACACACGAAGAATCAATCAAGAATTGAATCTAACGTTAGAAGTCGATTAGGAATCGATCTAATGTGTTCTGTGAACTTGGAGAACGATTTGGGAGGCTTCTGGACGGCTAGGGTACGTCTGGAATCGTAATGGTATGAATGCTTACGTTTTTCCACGAATTGTGTCTATTTATAGGTTAGTATTGTTCAATCGTGCGACTGGGCCATAAGTATGGTTCAGTCGTGCGACTGAGCCAATCTTATGTGTCAATCATACGACTGATCCAGTCTCCTGATTCAGTCGTGCGATTGAGTCAATCGTATGAAGTTATTCATGCGTATGGTCCATTCACATGGGCCATTCGCATGAGAACTTCATTAAGTTAAGTTTGAATGTTTTAATTAATATAACATTATGTGTAACCATTCAAACAGTCATCAACCCAATCAATTCAATAACGACTCATTAATGAAATATTAAACATTACAAATCACAAACAATCCATCTCATTTCATTAATCAACTCATATTACATCATAGTCAGACAGACAAGATCTATTATATTACAAATCATGATCTAGGGACATACATACATCAACAGCGGGGCAAATGGCAAAGGACTGTCGTATAGTCCGGTGCTATAACTCTGGTGAAAAGGGTCACATGAGTAGGGATTGTAAGAGGCCGAGGGCTGAGAGCTCCGGGGTGAAGAAGACGGGAGGTGAAGGACTGAGGGCGAGCTCCAGGCAATTCACCAAGACACAGGAGGAAGCTAGGACAGACCCTGATGTCGTGTCCAGTACGTTTCCGGTGAACCAAACTTTAGTTTCTGTGTTATTTGATTCTGGTGCCAGTAAAAGTTTTATTTCTGCTGCTTTCTGTGCTAAGCTGCATTGTTAGTAGTAGACGTGTTGATGCACCCTTTGATGTAGAAACTACCATAGGTAAGTCAACCAGGATTTCTGAGATGATAGAGAACTGTGATGTGGAACTTGAGGGTCACAAGTTTCCTGTTCGACCGTTCTTGATGACCTTAGGTGGTTTCGATTTGGTTCTTGGGATGGATTGGTTCGCGGACATCGAGGCGAACATTGTGTGTCGCAAGAAGATGATTCGGCTGTCAGCGCCTGATGGGAGTTCGGTGACGGTTTATGGTGATCGGGTCACGGCAATTCCGAAAGTAATTTCGATGGCGGTGGCGGGAAAGTGTATGAGGCGTGGATGCAGTGCCTACTTGGCCTATGTAAAGGATGTGGATACGCCAACACCACAACTAGCCGATGTACCGGTTGTGTGTGACTTTCCAGAAGTGTTCCCAGAAGATTATCAAGAGTGCCACCTGACCGAGAGATCGAGTTTCAGATTGATCTGATACCGGGTGCCCAACCTGTTGCCAAGGCACCGTATCGGCTGGCTCCGACCGAGATGAAAGAGTTGATGGAGCAGTTGCAAGAGCTGCTTGATAAGGGGTTCATTAGACCGAGTATCTCTCCTTGGGGTGCTCCAGTATTGTTTGTGAAGAAGATAGATGGTAGCATGAGAATGTGTATTGACTACCGTGAGCTGAACAAGTTGACGGTAAAGAACCGATACCCCTTACCGAGGATAGATGATTTGTTCGATCAGCTTCAGGGTGCCAGTTGGTTTTCAAGGATAGATCTTCGATCTGGTTACCATCAGTTGAAGGTGAAGGAGCAAGATATTCCTAAAACAGCTTTCCGCACGCGATATGGTCACTACGAGTTCCTTGTCATGTCTTTTGGTTTGACCAATGTGCCATCTGCTTTTATGGATCTGATGAATCGAGTGTGTCGGCCGATGTTGGATAAATCAGTGATCGTGTTTATTGATGATATCCTGATTTACTCGAGGAGCGAAACAGAGCATGCCGGTCACATTCGGGACTAAAGATGTTGAAAAGGGAGAAGTTGTATGCCAAGTTCTCCAAGTGCGCGTTCTGGTTGCACGAAGTTCAGTTCTTGGGTCATGTGGTGAATCCTGACGGGATTATGGGGGACCCGGCAAAGGTGGAGGCGGTTATGCAATGGAAGTCACCAAAGACGCCATCCGAGATTCGTAGCTTCTTGGGTTTGGCGGGCTACTACAGAAGGTTCATTCAAGACTTCTCTAAGATCGCTTCTCCACTAACCAAGATGACCCGGAAAGATGTAAAGTTTATATGGGGTCAAGCTCAAGAGAAGGCGTTCGATGAATTGAAGGCGAGGTTGACTCAAGCTTCAGTTCTGTCGTTACCAGATGGAAGTGAAGATCTGGTGGTTTATTCTGATGCTTCCTACTCGGGTTTGGGGTGCGTGTTGATGCAGAGGGGAAAGGTTATAGCCTATGCATCCCGACAGTTGAAGGTTCATGAGGTCAATTATCCTACTCATGACTTGGAGCTAGCAGCTGTGGTCTTTGCGTTAAAGATTTGGAGGCACTATCTTTACGGGACGAAGTGCACCATATTCACTGACCACAAGAGCTTGAAATACTTCTTTGAGCAGAAGGATCTGTACATGAGGCAGAGACGATGGTTGGAGCTCATAAAAGACTATGATTGCGAGATCCATTACCATCCGGGCAAAGCCAACGTGGTGGCGGATGCCCTTAGCCGAAAGGAGAGACCCGAGCCGATTCGGGTGAAAGCATACCAGTTGATCATGACCTCGGATGTGATGAAGCAGGTCAAAGAGTTTCAAGATGAGGCATTGAAAGAAGATCGTCTTAACTCTGAAAGAATGAGAGGTCTGGTTACAGAATTGGGTGAAAACACACTCGGTGTTAGAACCCGATTCGGTCGTGTGTGGATTCCTCGTTTTGGGGATCTACGGCTGAAGATTATGGATGAAGCTCACAAGACTCGATACTTTATTCATCCTGGTGCTACGAAAATGTACCATGATATGAAGAAATATTATTGGTGGACGGGTATGAAGCGTGACGTAGTGGAGTATGTGAGTAAGTGCCTTACTTGCTTGCAAGTGAAGGCCGAGCATCAGAAGCCGTATAGGAAGATCCAACCTTTGGATATACCGGAATGGAAGTGTGAGCACATCACCATTGATTTCATTACAAAGTTGCCGCGTACTCCGAAAGGGTATGATGCCATATGGGTGATTGTGGACCGTCTGACGAAGAGTGCTCACTTCTTACCGATCCGCGAGGCATATTCATCTGAAAGGTTGGCGGATCTATTCATCAGAGAAATTGTAACTCGTCATGGTGTGTGTAACACCCGAATATTTATTATTTTGAAGCCCGCGAAGAAAGAAAAGGAAATAAAGTTCAAACTCGAGGGACCAAACTCGCCAACGAAAGGAAGTCGGGTGAGTGGAGTATATAAGGGAGAGGGCAGCCCTTACCCTCTCCCCCATACACAAATTTTTAGCCAACATAGAGAAGAGAAGAGAGAAAGGAGAAGAAAAAGAGAAAAAGGAGTGGTTCGGGTGATTCGGGTGGCCAAACTCGTTTTGTAGCAAGCCAAATCGAAGCCCTTGACGTTGTGCTCGTTTGTGTGAGTTCTAAGACCCACTTTTACTTGTTTTCAACCGATTTTGGGGCTGGAAAATGTTAAAACCCGTTTTTGGTGTGAGTATGTGTTTGACCCATTTGGGTGTGATGTGTGTGATGTGTTTCGTGTGTGTTTCCGGGCTTGTGTGTGCTTGTATGGTATTGTGGTATGCATTCCTAAGGTCTAGGATGGTTAATTTAGACTTAGAATGGGTTTGTGTGAGCTTGGAGGCCGAAAATGGCAGATTGGGTTCGGGATGAACTCCATTCTGCATCAGCTAGGGCTAGGCGACCGAATGGAGGCCATACGGCCGAATGAGAGGCGATTGAAGGTCATTCGCACGATTGGGATTCATTCGCACGATTGAGGGTTCAATTGCACGACTAAGGTTTCAGTCGCACGACTGGGAGTCCAGTCGCATGAGGAGTCATACGACCGAGGGTTCAGTCGCATAGATGCTTAGTCGCATGAGTCCATTAGCATGAGGTCAGTCGCATAGGTGCCCATTCGCAGTAGTTCCATCCGCATGAGGTCCATACGCCCGATTGAATGTTCACTCGCATAGATGTTCAGCCGCATGAGTCCAATCGCATGATGTTCAGTCGCATGGAGGCCATGCGACTGAAGGGTGTTCATTCGCCCGAATAGGGCTGTTGCACTCGAAGGAAAGTGTAGTTTGACTTCTGGCCTTCGGGGGAAGGTGCAGGTGTAAGTTTTGACGTAAAGTTTCTCGTAAGAGCATGTAAGATGACTGTTATGGCCTTAGAGAGCATGTAGGGCATGATGATGATGATGTTGCATGTTTATGCATGTTATGTATGTATGATGTGCCCTGTATGATGATGATGAATATGTACGATATGTTCCTTATTATGATGTATGCTTATCTTTCTTGTGGCTTTACATGTCGTGTTAATGAATGAATGAAGTATGATGTAATGTAAAGTGAAAGATAATGAAAGAGGAACATGAAGTAAGAATGCATGCGTTAATGAATGATGAATGAACGAAAGAAAGGCTTGCAAGCATATATATGGGGTGAGCGACTTTGTGTTGCAAAAGACTCGGATGAAGTGCAATCATTGAGATTGCCTATGGGGTGAGCAACCTTGTCGTTGCAAGAGACTCGAGTAACGTGCTATCGTGATGTTGCCATGAGGTGAGCAACCTTGTTGTTGCAAGAGACTCGGATAGCTTGCTATCATTAAGATGGGCAATGAGGTGAGCAACCCTATGGTTGTAACAGACTCGGATAGTGTGCAATCATTGAGATTGCTATTGAGGTGAGCGACTCTGTCGTCGCAACAGACTCGAAAGAATGAATGTATGAAAGGAACGAAAGATAACGAATGAGATGAAATATAATAATGACATTATCTGTGTATACGTATGATGAATGATCGCATGATAAAAGGAATAGTTTTTAATGAAAGTAAAGTATGTTTATTTTATAAAACTAGAACTCACTCAGCAACGCTGACTTTTATATGTTTTCCAGTTGGCAGGTGATAATTGCTGAGGATGGCACTGCAAGGCTACTCGGCTCTTTTGGGATGACATTCTTTTGATTAATGTTTTTGCATTGTAATACGAACAAACTATTTTGTAATGAATGTTGTATTAATTTGCAAAAGCAGTTATATAGAAATGAAAGCTTATTTTAAATGTTCCGCTACGATGTTTATGAAGTATGAATGTAAATGTATGTTTTATGTGCGATGAATGACCAACTGTAAGCGTCCCGGGAACGGGGCCTTACAAGTTGGTATCAGAGCCAAAGTTTAAGTGAAATGGGTAAAACTTTCAAAATAAACCTTAACTTAAACTGAGAATGGGACGAAAGGGGAATAGGATGCCAAACTGAGTAGCTGCGTGCCATCAGGTATTTTCTTAAAGTTAACCGGTTTTATGTGCGCATGGTATGTGGTTATGTGTTGTATGTAGATTTAAATACTGATGTAGTCAGGACAGGTGATACTTGGGGTATGAAGAGTAAAGTAAGTGGATAATCACAACTGGCCACTGTAATTAGGGACTAACTATACTTGACATAAACTGAGTTGTTTCCTTGAATGACCGTGTTGGTGTTTGAATCTTTCAGTGTGATAGAGAATGGCTGGAGGTAGATCTTCTAGAGCTTCTAGGGGTGGAGGCCGTGGTGGCCCTGATGCAGAACCACGCCCTAAAAGAGGAAGGCCTAGAGCTGAGAAGAAGGTTCCTGAAGAACCTGAGACTCCTCATCCGAAGGCTGGGGATGAGAGTGCAAACTTGAGGGCCTCGGTAAAGGAGGCTGTTGTTGAGGAAGTACATCAGGTCATGCAGACAATCTTACCATCTGTGGTGACTGAAGTCATCAAGGCTGTGAAAGAGGGAGAAAAGAAGGAGAGAAATAGGGCCTCGGGGGAGCAACCGGAGCTTGAAGCGATTTTCTCCGATAATGAGGAGGAGGAAGAAGATGAGCCTGTGCAAGGGGTGGTACGAGGCTGTAACTATGGGGCGTTTATGAGGTGCAAGCCCCCAACTTTTGATGGAAACGGCACTGCTGCTGCTGCTCACCGATGGGTGAGAGAAATGGAGGCCGTTTTGGATATCAGCGAATGTCGTGAAGACCAGAAGGTGAAGTTCGCTACCCACTCTTTTGTGGATTCGGCTCTATGTTGGTGGGACAATATTGTCCAAGCCGAGGGTAGCAAGGCCATTGGAAGGATGAAATGGTTTGAGCTGAAAAGGTTGGTGATCGAGGAGTTTTGTCCTCATCGGGAAATGGATAAGGTCGAAAGAGAGTTTCTGCAACTGGAGGCGGGAACCATGACTCACCAACAGTACACCACGAAATTCAACGAGATGGCACGTCTTGTGCCGGATCAGGTGACACCTCTGTCCCGAAAAATCAAGAGGTATATCCAGGGTTTGCCAGCGGATATTCGCAGGCACATGATCACTGCCCGGCCGAGCACGTTTAGGTCGGTGGTGGATTTGGCGGGAAGATTGTATGATGAGAGGACGGTGGTGGTGACTGAAGGTGGCAGAAAGAGCGGTGGTGATCGAAACTGGCAGGGGAAGAGGTTTGGTCGGGGTAATGCCTCGACGGGTAATAAGAAGGCACGGGTGGATGATCGCCGTGTGGTCATGTCGGGTGCGGGATCGAGAATGTGTGGCAAGTGCGGAAGGGAGCATAGTGGGGAGTGCAGGTTTGGGTCGAACTTGTGCTTCAAGTGTGGAAAGGCGGGGCACATGGCAAAGGACTGTCGTACGGTCCGGTGCTTTAACTGTGGTGAAGAGGGTCACGTGATCAAAGATTGCAAGAGGCCGAGGGCTGAGAGCTCTGGGGCGAAGAAGACAGGAGGTGAAGGACCGAGGGCGAGCGCCAGGGCATTCACTATGACACAGGAGGAAGCTAGAACGGACCCTGATGTCGTGTCTGGTACGTTTCTGGTGAATCAAACTTTAGCTTCTGTGTTATTTGATTCGGGTGCCAGTAAAAGTTTTATTTCTGTTTCTTTCTGTGCTAAGCTGCCTGTTAGTAGTAGACGTGTTGATCCGCCATTTGATGTAGAAACTGCCATAGGTAAGTCTACCAGGATTTCTGAGATGATAGAGAACTGTGATGTGGAACTCGAGGGTCATAAGTTTCCTGTTAGACCGTTCGTGATGACCTTAGGTGGTTTTGATTTGGTTCTTGGGATGGATTGGTTAGCGGACTTCGAGGCGAACATTGTGTGTCGCAAGAAGATGATTTGGTTGTCGGCGCCTGACGGTAGTTCAGTGACGGTGTATGGTGATCGGGTTACTACGATTCCGAAGGTGATCTCGATGGCGGTGGCGGGAAAGTGTATGAGGCGTGGATGTAGTGCCTACTTGGCTTATGTAAAGGATGTGGATACGCCAACACCACAACTAGCCGATGTACCGGTTGTGTGTGACTTTCCAGACGTGTTCCCGGAAGACTTATCAGGAGTGCAACCTGACATAGAGATCGAGTTTCAGATTGATCTGATACCGGGTGCCCAACCTGTCGCCAAAGCACCGTATCGGTTGGCTCCGACCGAGATGAAAGAGTCGATGGAGCAGTTGCAAGAGCTGCTTGATAAGGGGTTCATTAGACCGAGTATCTCTCCTTGGGGTGCTCCGGTCCTGTTCGTAAAGAAGAAAGACGGTAGTATGAGAATGTGTATTGACTACCGTGAGCTGAACAAGTTGACGGTGAAGAACCGATACCCCTTACCGAGGATAGATGATTTGTTCGATCAGCTTCAGGGTGCCAGTTGGTTTTCAAGGATAGATCTTCGATCTGGTTACCATCAGTTGAAGGTGAAGGAGCAAGATATTGCTAAGACAGCTTTCCGTACGCGCTATGGTCATTACAAGTTCCTCGTCATGTCATTTGGTTTGACCAATGCGCCAGCTGCTTTTATGGATCTGATGAATCGAGTGTGTCGGCCGATGTTGGATAAATCAGTGATCGTGTTTATTGATGAAATCCTGATTTACTCGAGGAGTGAAGCAGAGCACGCCGGTCACATTCGGGAGGTTCTAGAGACGTTGAGAAGGGAGAAGTTGTATGCTAAATTCTCCAAGTGTGCGTTTTGGTTGCGCGAGGTTCAGTTCTTGGGTCACGTGGTGAATCCCGACGGGATAATGGTGGACCCGGCGAAAGTGGAGGCGGTTATGCAATGGAAGTCACCAAAGACGCCATCCGAGATTCGTAGTTTCTTGGGTTTGGCGGGCTACTATAGAAGATTCATCCAAGACTTCTCTAAGATTGCTTCTCCACTGACTAAGTTGACCCGAGAAGATGTGAAGTTCGTATGGGGTCAAGCTCAAGAGAAGGCGTTCAACGAGTTGAAGGCGAGATTGACTCAAGCTCCTGTTCTGTCGTTACCCGATGGAAGTGGAGATCTGGTGGTTTATTCCGATGCTTCTTACTCGGGGTTGGGGTGTGTGTTAATGCAGAGAGGAAAGGTTATAGCCTATGCATCCCGACAGTTGAAGGTTCATGAGGTCAATTATCCTACTCATGACTTAGAGCTGGCAGCCGTGGTCTTTGCATTAAAGATTTGGAGGCACTATCTGTACGGGACGAAGTGCACCATTTTCACTGACCACAAGAGTCTGAAGTACTTTTTCGAGCAGAAGGATCTGAACATGAGGTAGAGACGGTGGTTGGAACTTATAAAGGATTATGATTGTGAGATCCACTACCATCCGGGCAAGGCCAATGTGGTGGCTGATGCCCTTAGTCGGAAAGAGAGGCCCGAGCCGATTCGGGTGAAAGCATATCAGTTGATCATGACCTCCGATGTGATGAAGCACGTTAAAGAGTTTCAAGATGAGGCATTGAAAGAAGATCGTCTTAACTCTGAAAGAATGAGAGGTCTGGTCGCGGAATTGGGTGAAAACACACTCGGTGTTAGAACCCGGTTCGATCGTGTGTGGATTCCTCGTTTTGGGGATCTACGGGTGAAGATAATGGATGAAGCTCACAAGACTCGATACTCCATTCATCCTGGTGCCACGAAAATGTACCATGATATGAAGAAAGATTATTGGTGGCCGGGTATGAAGCGCGATGTGGTGGAGTATGTGAGTAAGTGTCTTACTTGCTTACAGGTGAAGGCCGAGCACCAAAAGCCGTATGAAAAGATACAACCTTTGGATATACCGAATGGAAGTGGGAGCACATCACCATGGATTTCATTACAAAGCTGTCGCGTACCCCGAAAGGGTATGATGCCATATGGGTGATAGTTGATCGTTTGACGAAGAGTGCTCACTTCCTACCGATCCGCGAGACATTTCATCTGAGAGGTTGGCTGATCTGTTCATCAAGGAAATTGTAACTCGTCATGGTGTGCCGGTGTCTATTGTGTCGAATCGCGACACCCGGTTTACATCTAAATTTTGGAAGAAATTCCACGACGCTATGGGGACGAGGTTACATATTAGCACGGCTTATCATCCCCAGACTGATGGTCAGTCAGAAAGGACCATTCAGACACTGGAAGACATGCTTCGAGCATGTGTGATTGATTTTGGTGGAAGTTGGGATGACCACCTACCGTTAGCCGAGTTCTCATACAACAACAGCTATCATGCCAGCATTGGTATGCCTCCATATGAGATGTTATACGGTAGGAGATGCAGAACACCCGTTTGTTGGGGTGATATTGGTCAGAAGGAATTGGGGAGCGTCGAGGTAATCGAAGCTACGACTGAGAAGCTTGAGAAGATTAAAGCCTTCATGAAGGCAGCCAAAGACAGACAGAAGTCGTATGCTGATAAACGACGTAGGCCGATTGAGTTCCAGGTGGGTGACCGGGTTATGCTGAAGGTCTCACCTTGGAAGGGTATCATTCGCTTCCGAAAGCGGGGCAAATTGAGCCCAAGGTATATAGGCCCTTTCCGAATCATCGCTCGAGTAGGAGAGGTGGCCTATAGACTAGAGTTACCGGATGAGTTAAGTGGAATTCACCCGACATTCCATGTATCTCATCTAAGGAAGTGCTTAGCTGATGAAGACATGATTGTTCCACTGGAGGATATTGAAGTGGACGAACGGCTCAATTATGTGGAGCAACCAGTGGCAATCATCGACCGAAAGGAGAAAAGGCTGAGGAATAAAGTGGTTCCTCTTGTGCGTGTACAGTGGAAGCACAGGAAGGGATCCGAGTCAACGTGGGAGACTGAAATGAGACAGCATTATCCATGTTTGTTCGAAGAATAACAGGTTTCGGGGACGAAACCTATTTAAGGGGGGTGGACTTGTAACACCCGGATATTTATTATTTTGAAGCCGGCAAAGAAAGAAAAGGAAATAAAGTTCAAAGTCGAGGGACCAAACTCGCCAACGAAAGGAAGTCGGGCGAGTGGAGTATATAAGGGAGAGGGCAGCCCTTACCCTCTCCCCCATACACAAATTTTCAGCCAACATAGAGAAGAGAAGTGAGAAAGGAGAAGAAAAATAGAAAAAGGAGTGGTTCGGGTGATTCGGGTGGCCAAACTCGTTGTGTAGCAAGCCAAATCGAAGCCCTTGACTTTGTGCTCGTTTGTTTGAGTTCTAGGACCCCACTTTTACTTGTTTTCAACCGATTTTGGGGCTGGAAAATGTTAAAACCCGTTTTTGGTGTGCGTATGTGTTTGACCCATTTGGGTGTGATGTGTGTGATGTGTTTCGTGTATGTTTCCGGGCTTGTGTGTGCTTGGATGGTGTTGTGGTATGCATTCCTAAGGTCTAGGATGGTTAATTTAGACTAAGAATGGGTTTGTATGAGCTTGGAGGCCGAAAATGGCAGATTGGGTTCGGGATGAACTCCATTCTGCATCAGCTAGGGCTAGGCGACCGAATGGAGGCCATACGGCCGAATGAGAGGCGATTGAAGGTCATTCGCACGATTGGGATTCATTCGCACGATTGAGGGTTCAATCGCACGACTAAGGTTTCAGTCGCACGACTGGGAGTCCAGTCGCATGGGGAGTCATACGACTGAGGGTTCAGTCGCATAGATGCTTAGTCGCATGAGTCCATTCGCATGAGGTCAGTCGCATAGGTGCCCATTCGCAGTAGTTCCATCCGCATGAGGTCCATACACCCGATTGAATGTTCGTTCGCGTAGATGTTCAGCCGCATGAGTCCAATCGCATGATGTTCAGTCGCATGGAGGCCATGTTACTGAAGGGTGTTCATTCGCCCGAATAGGGCTGTTGCACTCGAAGGAAAGTGTAGTTTGACTTCTGGCCTTTGGGGGAAGGTGCAGGTGTAAGTTTTGACGTAAAGTTTCTCGTAAGAGCATGTAAGATGACTGTTATGGCCTTAGAGAGCATGTAGGGCATGATGATGATGATGTTGCATGTTTATGCATGTTATGTATGTATGATGTTGCCCTGTATGATGATGATGAATGTGTACGATATGTTCCTTATTATGATGTATGCTTATCTTTCTTGTGGCTTTACATGTCGTGTTAATGAATGAATGAAGTATGATGTAATGTAAAGTGAAAGATAATGAAAGAGGAACATGAAGTAAGAATGCATGCGTTAATGAATGATGAATGAACGAAAGAAAGGCTTGCAAGCATATATATGGGGTGAGCGACTTTGTGTTGCAAAAGACTCGGATGAAGTGCAATCATTGATATTGCCTATGGGGTGAGCAACCTTATCGTTGCAAGAGACTCGAGTAACGTGCTATCGTGATGTTGCCATGAGGTGAGCAACCTTGTTGTTTCAAGAGACTCGGATAGCTTGCTATCATTAAGATGGGCAATGAGGTGAGCAACCCTATGGTTGTAACAGACTTGGATAGCGTGCAATCATTGAGATTGCTATTGAGGTGAGCGACTCTGTCGTCGCAACAGACTCGGAAGAATGAATGTATGAAAGGAACGAAAGATAACGAATGAGATGAAAGATAATAATGACATTATCTGTGTATACGTATGTTGAATGATCGCATGATAAAAGGAATAGTTTTTAATGAAAGTAAAGTATGTTTATTTTATAAAACTAGAACTCACTCAGCAACGCTGACTTTTATATGTTTTCCGGTTGGCAGGTGATAATTGCTGAGGATGGCACTGCAAGGGTACTCGGCTCTTTTGGGATGGCATTTTTTTATTAATGTTTTTGCATTGTAATGCGAACAAACTATTTTGTAATGAATGTTGTATTAACTTGCAAAAGCAGTTATATAGAAATGAAAGCTTATTTTAAATGTTCCGCTGCGATGTTTATGAAGTATGAATGTAAATGTATGTTTTATGTGCGATGAATGACCAACTGTAAGCGTCCCGGGAACGGGGCCTTACAGTGTGCCGGTGTCTATTCTATCTGATCGCGACACCCGGTTTACATCCAAATTCTGGAAGAAGTTCCACGACGCAATGGGGACGAGGTTACATATTAGCACAGCTTATCATCCACAGACTGATGGTCAGTCAGAAAGGACCATTCAGACATTGGAGGACATGCTTTGAGCATGTGTCATCGATTTTGGAGGAAGTTGGGATGACCACCTACCGTTAGCTGAATTCTCATACAACAACAGCTATCATGCTAGCATTGGTATGCCACCATATGCGATGCTATACGGTAGGAGATGCAGAACACCTGTTTGTTGGGGTGATATTGGTTAGAAGGAGTTAGAGAGTGTCAAGGTAATCGAGACTACAACTGAGAAGCTTGAGAAGATTAAAGCCTTCATGAAGGTAGCCAAAGATAGACAGAAGTCGTATGCCGATAAACGACGCAGACCGATTGAGTTCCACGTGGGTGACCGGGTTATGTTGAAGGTCTCCCCTTGGAAGGGCATTATCCGATTCAGGAAGCAGGGCAAGTTGAGCAAAAGGTATGTAGGCCCTTTCCGAATCATCGCTCGAGTAGGAGAGGTGGCCTATAGATTGGAGTTACCGGACGAGTTAAGTGGAATTCACCCGACATTCCATGTATCTCATCTGAGAAAGTGCTTAGCTGATGAAGACATGATTGTTCCACTGGAGGATATCGAAGTAGATGAACGGCTCAATTATGTGGAGCAACCAGTGGCAATCATCGATCGAAAGGAGAAAATGATGAGAAATAAAGTAGTTCCTCTTGTGTGTGTACAGTGGAAGCACAGGAAGGGATCCAAGTCAACGTGGGAGACTGAGGAAGAAATGAGACAACATTATCCACGTTTGTTCGAGGAATAACAGATTTCAGGGACGAAACCTATTTAAGGGGGGTGGACTTGTAACACCCGGTTATTTATCTCTTTTGAATCCGACGAAAGGAGGAAAAAGAAATAAAGTTCAAAGTCGAGGGACCAAACTCGCCAACGAAGGAAAGTTGGAAATATGGTGATATTTGTAGGGAGGGGCAGCCATACTCTCCCCACACACTCTCATTTCAGCCAAGAAAGAGAGGAGAAGAGAGAAAGGAAGAAAAGAGGAAGAAGTGTTGGTTCGGGTTGGTTCGAGTGGCAAAAATCGTTGAGGAGCGAGTCAAATCGAAGCCCTTGTCGTTGTGCTCGTTTATGTGAGTTCTAGGACACCTCATTTACTTGTTTTCAACCGATTTTGGGGCTGGAAAGCATCAAAAACCCGTTTTTGTATGTGTGTGTTTATGACCCATTTGGGTGTGTTGCGTGTGATGTGTTTAGAGTTTGTTTCCGGGCTTGTGTGTGCTTGTATGGTGTTGTGGTATGCATTCCTAAGGTCTAAGATAGTTGATTTAGGCCTAGAAAGGGTTTGGATGAGCTTGGAGGCCGAAAATGGCAGATTGGGTTCGGGATGAACTCCTTTCTGCATCAACTAGGGCTAGGTGTCCGACTGTAGGCCATACGGCCGACTAAGAGGCAATTGAGGTTCATTCTTACGATTGAGGCTTATTCGCACGACTGAGGGTTCATTCGCACGATTAAGGTTCCGTTCGTACGATTAGGAGTCCAGTCGCATGGGGAGTCATACGACTGAGGGTCCAGACACATAGGTGCTTAGTCGCATGAGTCCATTCGCATGAGGTCAGTCGCATAGGTGCTCATTCGCATTAGTTCCATCCGCATGAGGTCCATACGCACGACTGGGTGTCCATTCGCATAGATGTTCATCTGCGTGAGTCCAATCGCATGATGTTCAGTCGCATGGAGGCCATGCGACAGAAGGGTGTCCATACGCCCGAATAGGGCTGTTGCACTCGAAGGAAAGTGTAGTTCGACTGCTGACTTTCGGGGGAAAGTGCAGATGTAAGTTTTGATGTAAAGGTTCCCGTAAGAGCATGTAAGATGACTGTTATGACCTTAGAGAGCATGTTGGGCATGATGATGATAATGTTGCATGTTTATGCATGTTATGTATGTATGATGTTACCCTGTATGATGATGATGACTGTGTATGATATGTTCCTTATTATGATGGATGTTTATCTTTCTTGTGGCTTTACGTGTCGGGTTAATGAATGAATGAAGTATTATGTAACGTAAAGTGAAAGATAATGAAAGAGGAACATGAAGTAAGAATGCATGCATTATTGAATGATGAATGAACGAAGGAAAGGCTTGCAAGCACATATATGAGGTGAGCAACCCTGTTGTTGCAAAAGACTCGGATAGCGTGCAATCGTTGAGATTGCCCATGAGGTGAGCAACCCTGTTGTTGCAAGAGACTCGAATAGCGTGCTATCGTTGAGATTGCCATGAGGTGAGCAACCTTGTTGTTGCAAGAGACTCGGATAGCATGCTATCGTTGAGACTGGCAATGAGGTGAGCAACCCTATGGTTGCAAAAGACTCGGATAGCGTGCAATCATTGGGATTGCTAATGAGGTGAGCGACCCTGTTGTCGCAACAGACTCGGAAGAACGAACGTATAAAATGAACGAAAGTTAATGAATGATAAAGATAATAACTATCATCTATATGTACGTATGATGTGTGATCGCACGGATGAAATGAACGGTTTTAACAAAAGAAAAGTATGTTTTGTTATAAAACTAAAACTCACTCACCAACGCTGACTTTTTATGTGTTTCTAGTTGGCAGGTAATGATTGTTGAGGATGGCACTGCAAGGCTACTCGGCTCTTTTAGGATGGCATCCATTTATAATGCTTTTGTGATTTAATGCAAACATGTATTTTGTAATCGGATAATAATGTATTATTTGGCAAAAGCTATTGTATTGAATTGGAAGGAAGTTTTAAATGTTTCCGCTGCGATATTTTATAAAAGTTAAATATAGTTATTTGTTTTACGTGCGATGAATGACCAACTGTAGGCGTCCCGGGATCGGGGCCTTACATTATATATGTTTTTTCATCAATTTAACTTGGTGTACATAACGAATCAATAGCATAAGTTTTATGGATATCATACAAACTTATGTGATTTACATTTATGTACGTTAGTCTATCAAATTTAAATATATATACTCAATTATACATATATATATTATATATATATATATATATATATATACATATATATACATATATATACATATATATACATACATATATATATATATATATATATATATACATATATATATATATATATATATATATATATATATATATATATATATATATATAGGGTTAGGTTCTTTACAAAACCCTCATTAAAATGAGAACTCACAGAACTCTTACTAACCATTGATTATACTAATCAATGGTTGAGATTAAAATAGATAATAATGTAAATTAATAGATCAATTAATTTGTGTAATTTAAACATAAAGGGTATATTAGTAAAATTAGACCATTTATTTTTTTGAAAACCCTCTAAAAATATGGAATATCTTGTATGTTACTCCTTCTCTCACCTTTATTCCTAAAATTATTCTTGAATCAAATATAAACATCAAACAAACTAGGATTGCTACTGGATATCAGTTGAAAGAAAGTCAACCAAGATTCAACAAGCATTCCATGATTTTGGCATATTAGAAGGTAACATGTTGGTTTCTGAATGCCAAATTTTATTTTTACGTATATGTAGAAACCAATAATTTTTAATACTTCTCAATCAAGAACCAAAATTATAAACTTTTTGCATTTATGCAAGGTTTTATCTGGTTTACATAATTTACATATATGTAGCTTTGTTAGGTAATAACCACTTATACATATATTTATATATGAATCCAATCATCAAATTGTATGATTTATATGCATGAGATCATCAAGGCATATGATTTTAAAGATTCATAAGATTATCAATCACAAGATAATATCTTTAAGATTCATAAGATTATCAATCACACATACATATCTCCATCATATCATCAAATTGTATGATTTACATAATTTGCAAGCAGCATGAGTATAATGAATGCCGCAAAACAACAATTAATTCAGTAAAATCTATCAAAATTACAACAAAAATCTACTAAAAATTCAAACTCTCGATTCAACAGTAAAAACCTGCCACACAACCTGCCAATTTGCTACCAAAAAGGTAAAATAAGAACGTAAATTGTACATAAATACATATGCTAAAACAAATACAACTTGATTTGCTTATATGTAGCTTAAATATATTTATGTTTACATACATGTAAATCACTTTATATCTAAAGATCATCATATCCAACTTTTTCTAGTAGCATCTTTACCATATCAAAAATTGTTTATTACTTCTTCTTACTTCCTCACCACCATCCACTGTCACATAGTGTCATTTTTTCATCACAACCATCACATGTCGCAAGCCTGAGTGTGAAACCTATTTTACATATATGCAAACAAAAAAGTTATAAAATAAAAAAGGAAATTTATAAAATTGTTTATTTGCAATACAAGTTAATTAAAATTAAATTGCATATACATATACACACATATGTAAACTTGTGATAGCAAACAAGACAACAGTTTCATGTCAACTGTTTCAAAAGAAGTATGATAACTTATCTATCACATAAAACAAGATAAAAGTTATAAATAAAAATCTATAACATGTTTTATATGTTTACATATATGTAAAACAAATATAACAAACCTCTAGTATCATTACAATCAACAGATATGTACATTAATGCTCAACAGATATGTATCTTCATGCTCAACAAATAAACTAATATTCCCATTTAGTTATTAAACTTATTTGAAGAATGCTTAACTTTTCTTGTAAAATAATTATTTATGTTGCTATTCCAATTGTCAATATCAAAAACTTTATTGTCCACCTTATCAATATACATTATTAATTATAATCTTCAACAAAAAGATAAGAAACACAAGCAATGCCAAAAATAAAATAAAATTTTCATATTAACGTGAAATTGAAAAAGATTGAATGCTTTACATAACCTTATCAAAATCAATTGAAAAAAAAATCAATGAATTGATAGAAACACAAAAAACGAACATTGATCGAACAACCTTGTACCACAACTACCGCCATCCCTATAAAACATTCTTCATCTTCTTTTTTTCTTGAATTGTGATAGCAAGGAACCCACCATAAGAAAAAAAACCTAACTTTTATTTGGGAAAATTTTTTGATGATCAGATTAAATGAGAGAAGATGTCTTGAAAATAATGATGGATATGAAGGTGATGATCGATGATTTTGGTTTGAAAAATTTGATCAATGGAAACAATTTAAACTTTCATAATTAAAGGAGGTAAATAAGGGAAACCAAAATTAAATTAATTCAAATTTACCTTAATAACCTTTAACTTTAAATTAATTAAGTAATAAAACCTATATAAATCAATGGCTAGGATGAGTTCTCGCAGTTCTTACGATCTTTAAGAGTTTTGAAAAGATCCTGACCCTATACATATGTAAATCACTTCATATCACGATCTATATGAGTTTTGAAAAGATACTGACCATATATATATATATATATATATATATATATATATATATATATATATATAATATATATATATTATATATATATATATATATATATATATATATAATATATATATATATATATATATATATATATATATATATATATATATATAGGGGAGAGTTCAAATGAGAACCATCTTTTTTATGAGAACTCTAGGAACCAATCTCAGCCACTCATGTATTTTTAGGGTTATTTATAAGTTAGCTATGTTAATTCTTGTAAGGGGCATTATTGCCATATATGAAACTTATGGGTAATTTATGTTTAATTCTTAGTTGCTCTTTAAACCTTAATGTAAAGTTAATAATCTAGTTATTAAATTGAGCTATAATACTAATTGTAATAATAATAACAAAGATAATAATGATAATAATAATAATACTAATAATAACAATAATAATAAAAATAATAACAATAATAATAATAATTTATAAAAAATTATTAAAGTTAAAAGATGTTTATAACTTGGGTTTAAGAAGTCAAGGGGGCCTTATTGTCAATTTAGAAACTTTGAAAATAAAGTTTGTGCATAAAATAATTACAAAAGAAACTAAAGGGGCTAAATGTGTAACTTTTTAAATCCCAAACCCCCACCCCTTTCCTTTCACGTTTTTCCGGCCGCCGGCCAGCATAGCTCGGGCGCGGCGCTGGTGAGGCCAAAAAACCGCATTTTGGACACGAATTTAACCCAAATCAATACCAAACGACTCGGGGAAGCACCACAAACTCGAACCCACAACCCATTTGGACCGTTTCATGCGATATTTAAGAGGATTAAGTGGAGTTCTTACATCAAATCGATACATAACCGTTGAACATACATAATGAGTTGATTAACCAAGTTAAACGATTAGAAACGTTCGAACAATCAATTACAAACTAAATACATCGTTTAAATTGAATTAAATCATCGATTAACTCGGTTTAGTAACCGAAATAACCGAGCAGAACTCGGAGCTCGTTCGACCCTTTAACGAGCAAATCAAACCTATATAATAGGGGGCAACTACTCAATTCAATCCCTTTAAACTCTCTGTAAAAGCAATTCGTAAATCAAACACTCAATCGATCAACTGCTTATCATTTGAGCATCGCGAAAGAACCGAAGACAAACCGAAGCAAATCGTACCAATTGGCTCATAATCAAGTAAGTTAAATACGTGTTTATGATCGTTTAAACATGG
Organism: Flaveria ramosissima; assembly: GCA_025215565.1. Lineage (NCBI taxonomy): Eukaryota > Viridiplantae > Streptophyta > Magnoliopsida > Asterales > Asteraceae > Flaveria > Flaveria ramosissima. Next base: position 59,006,877 of record CM046030.1, read on the forward strand.
GGAACAAAAGCCCCATGGTTAATTTGATTATCAACCCCGAATTGGTGTTCAATTTGAACATATTCCATTCTAGGGTTCTTACTGATTTGGGGCTCTTTTGAAATTGTGTTTTTAAAATATAAAAACCATTCCCTACCACGGTTGTACGCCTGGTTCACTGGTTAAGACACATCCCCCTTAAACATGAGGTCCCGGGTTCGAACCCGGGCACCCTCATGTTTTATTTTTAAGGCTTTTTAGCCTAAAAATCAATTTTAAAATTTTTTTAATAAATATAAAAATTATTGTTATAAACTTTAAATATTTTTAAAGGATACCAAATATTTTCTGCAATTTTTCTAAGGTTAAATAAATGTATAACTTGTTAATAAAACATTTTTAACAAGGTTTGTTTTAATAAATTCTTAAATGAATTATATAAAAAGGATTAATAATTATTATTGGTTCCAAACGCTCTTTTCAATTTAAATTACTTGAATCGTAATTATTTTATTATAAAACTTTATCCAAACTTTATATAAAGATCTTGCAAATTATTATAAATGTTCTTTTTACACTTTTGTATGAAATATAAATATATATATATTTTTAAGAAAATATGAGTGAATTCCATTTGTTAAATATAATTGTTTGACAAGCCCCAAATTCACTTAAAACCCTAAACCTCGTTTAACCATTAAACTTATTATAATTAAACTTAAAACTGGTAAATATATATATATAGGTGCATTGTGAAGGATTATTATTATTTCTTATTAATCGTCATTTATATACATTTGATCATGTGAGTATTTCTATACCCCTTTTTCATATTTTCACACTTTGGGGTGAAACATGTTACTTATAACTTTTGCACTTGTAAACTCGTTTGATACTTGTAAACTAATGGCAATTGCTTACATGTTGTGATTAGATGACCTTTGTAACTACCATGTAATGTCGATTATATGTGCAATCATTAACTATTGCTAGCCTGGCGACGTCATAGATCTATGGGCTTGACAAGCCTGCTTGGTTGATCCAAGTACACTTAGCTAATCGTATATGCTTGTAAACGTTTGAGACTTGTAAAACTTTGTCAAGGTTTGATTGTGCATTCTGTCTTACATCCCTAGTTTACTTTGTTCTCTAACTTACAACATGAATTGCCATCTTTTATATACATATGTATTGCAAACTATGGAAATCTCACCAACATTATTGTTGACCTTTTATTTTTAACATGTTTCAGGAAATACTCAAGCTTGATTTCTAATCTTCGAAGCTTACACATCTAGGAATGGACCTAGATAAATAAATGGAATAAATGACTTGTTATGTTTATTTTAATTTCTTTGAGATTTATGATTGTAATGGTACCATTGGAATCTATGATTATATATATATATATATATATATATTTGGGATTATTAATAGCGTTATGTGGCTGTGAACGATCTTAACTCTCACTCCTCGACGTTTCCGCCGTCAAGGTTGGGGTGTGACAGATTGGTACCAGAGCCCATAACTATAGGGATCTAGGTTATTAGAAATGGTGACCTAGACTATAGTATGCATGAACCTTATAGAATTATATTTCTATCTTGTAAGTTATATACTTTGCATGCTACAAATGCTATGCCTTCTTATGTGCAATTTGATGCCTTAGCATAGGATTGCCTAAACATTGTTACTTGTCTCCCTAAACTTAACTTTGACTCTTTGACTCTCCCCGAACATGAACTCTCTTAACCTTATTCTCGACGACACGTGGAATCTTATGCTTATGTTATGACTTGGATCTTTAGACGTTATGTCTAATCTATATAAATCTCATCAAGGTTTTGATTCTATGAACCTAAGAAATATTGTGTGACACATAGACACCTTGTATCCTGGTTTTCCTGGCAAAAGGCCCTCGGGCTAAGGCAAGCATATAGCATAAATCCTACGGGACTAGTTATGCTTACCTGGGGATTTCTGGGATGAGTGATAAACTATGGTCAATATACACAAGTTTCTAAGGTAAATGGGTCAATTCACCTTGACGTGTCAACGTTTCCAAATGGTAATGCGTTACCAAATGGAATCATTCCGTGTACCTTATAACCCTTAGTTATCCTTGTTTAAACTACTATCCTTTGTTATCCTCACTCCTGTAACTAACTCATTTTTGTATATCCAGCATGTCTCGTCACCATGGAAAGCGTGGAAGTTCCGACCGTAAGCTAGCTACCATGATTGCCCGGCAAATGGCTGCCGTCATCCCGACTATGGTTGCTGAACTTAATAGCACTCTAATGGCTAATAGCAACAACAACACCAATGGGAACAATAGCGGTGCTAATGGAGACAATAGCAATAACCAAAACGGGAACAATCAACAAGGGAACAATCGTACTTGCACTTTCAAACACTTCAACTCGTGCAAACCCACTAGCTTTAGTGGAAAGGAAGGAGCCACTGGACTTCTCGAGTGGTTTGAAAGTATGGAGAACACGTTCATTGTTAGCGAGTGCCCCAACGAGTTCAAGGTTCACTATGCAACAAGTGTTCTTCAACAACGGGCACTAACATGGTGGAATAGTGAAAAAAGAAACGTGGAACTGAGGTTGCTTTGGCATTGCCCTGGGAGGAATTTAAGGAGATCATGATTCAAAAGTTTTGTCCAAGGAGCGAGTTGCAAAATCTAGAGGAGGAATTCTGGAACCTCAAACAAGATGGTGGGAATCACTTGGCTTATTCCACCCGGCATCATGAGTTGAGTATGCTCCTACCACATATGGTGGACATCGTGCTCCGTAACATTGTGAAATTTATCAAGGGGGTGCCACCTCAAATTCAAGATGCCGTGGTGGGTAGTAGGCCAACAACTTTGGAGGAAGCAATTACCATCACTGCACAGCTCATCGAGAATCATATAAGAGCTGGCACTATGTCGGCAAAGGATTCCAAGTCTACTACGAAGGTGACACCCGAGGCAACAAAGGAGGTAAAGGCGAGTCATCTTCTCAAAAACAAAAAGCGTAAGTTCACCCCGACGCGCAACTACGCTGTGACCGCACCCAATGCTCCTAAAAAACAAATGGTGGTTGCAAATCAAGCCCCTGTGGCTAGAGCTTATGTTGGTCCATATCCCATGTGTAACACGTGCAAGTACCACCATGCGAGCAACATTCCATGCCGAGTCTGCTCGTTGTGTGGGAAGTATGGTCATTTGGTGGCTACTTGTCTTCGTGCGCCAAACAACACTGCCATGCTTACCAACCAACCTGCTATAACTGTGGCGAGCCTGTCCATATCCGTCCACAATGTCCTCGCAATGCGGGAACTGTGCCACCGGCTCGTGGAAGGGCTTTCAACATCAACGCCAATCAAGCCTAAGCCAACAACGATGTGGTGAATGGTATGTCGTTGAAATTCTTTTAATCGTTTCTTGTCTTATAGAAATTCCTATCTGTGTTCATCATACCAATAATGGGTTATTACCAAACAGGTGTGTATCTTGTAAATAATCATTATGCATCTGTATTGTTTGATTCGGGTGCCGATAGGAGTTTTGTGTCCCTGGAATTCGAGCCTTTACTTTCTAAACCGCGCGTCAACCTAGAAAGATCTTTCACGGTCGAAGTCGCCGATGGAAAATCTATTGTCGTTGATGTCGTAATACGCGATTGCACCTTAAGCCTTAATGAACACGAGTTTTTCGTTGACCTTTTCGTTTTTCATGATTACATCATGATCTTATTCCTATGCAATTGGGAAGCTTTGATGTTATCATTGGTATGGATTGGTTAGCCAAGCATCGTGCGGAAATTCTATGCTTCGAGAAGTGTATCCGAATTCCTTTACCGACTGGTGATACTTTGAAGGTCTTTGGGGAGAAATCATCCCAAAGACTCAAACTCATGTCTTGCATCAAGGCCCGCAAGTGCTTAAGTAAAAACTACATGGCTTTCATGGCATATGTAGTTAATACGAAAGCCAAGGGTAAGGAGTTGAAAGACATTCCTGTTGTGCGGGACTTTCCCGAGGTTTTTCCCGAGGATCTTAAAGGGTTACCTCCCGTGCGAGAAGTTGAGTTCAAGATTGACTTAATCCCTGGCGCAAACCCTGTGGCTAAATCACCTTATCGTCTTGCACCGTCTGAAATGCAAGAACTAGCTAGTCAACTGCAAGAGTTGACCGATAAGGGTTTCATTCGTCCTAGCTCATCACCGTGGGGTGCACCTGTACTGTTTGTGAAGAAGAAGGATGGTTCATTTCGTATGTGCATCGATTACCGAGAACTCAACAAGCTTACTATCAAAAACCGATACCCTCTCCCTCGAATCGATGATCTCTTCGATCAACTTCAAGGAGCAACTCAATTCTCAAAGATCGATCTACGTTCTGGGTATCATCAACTACGTGTCCACGATGATGACATTCCAAAGACCGCTTTTCGTACTCGATATGGGCACTACGAGTTCATGGTCATGCCTTTTGGCTTGACCAATGCACCTGCCGTGTTCATGGATCTCATGAATCGAGTATGTAACCGTATTTGGATAAGTTCGTGATCGTGTTCATTGATGACATTCTTATTTATTCCAAGACAAAAATCGATCACGAGACGCACTTGCGACAAGTTCTTGGACTTTTGAAGAAGGAGCAATTATACGCCAAGTTTTCCAAGTGTGAATTTTGGTTGGAGGAGGTTCAATTCTTAGGGCATGTGGTGAATAGCCAAGGAATTCACGTTGATCCTGCTAAAATTGAAGCCGTGAAGAATTGGTGTGTTCCCACAACCCCAACCGAGGTTCGTTCTTTTCTGGGCTTAGCGGGATATTACCGTAGGTTCATAGCGAATTTCTCGAAGATTGCTAAACCATTAACGGCGCTAACCCAAAAGAATCGACTCTTTGAATGGGGACCCGAGCAAGAAGAGGCTTTCGAGACATTAAAACGCAAGTTGTGTAACGCTCCTATTCTCACACTTCCCGATGGAAATGATGACTTCACTGTGTATTGCGATGCTTCTAATCAAGGTCTTGGTTGTGTACTCATGCAACGAGGCAAAGTTATAGCATACGCGTCGAGGCAATTGAAGGTTCATGAAGTGAACTACACGACTCACGATCTTGAACTTGGTGCTGTGGTTTTTGCATTGAAGATTTGGCGACACTATTTATATGGGACGCAATGCATAGTCTACACCGATCATAAGAGTCTCCAACATGTGTTCAACCAAAAGGATCTCAACATGAGACAAAGACGTTGGATCGAGTTAATTAGCGACTACGACTGCGACATTCGCTACCACCCTGGAAAGGCGAATGTTGTAGCCGACGCGCTAAGTCGCAAGGTTCACAACAAGACTGTCTCGCTTCAAGAAATTTGAGATCGAAGGCAATGGTTTGATACGCTAGGAGAATTTGATACCGAGATTCATGTGGATGTCAACGAGGCTACTATCATGCTCCAAAACATAAGGATCGATAGTGACCTCGAGTTATGCATTCGCGAGGCTCAACAAGCGGCACTAACCGACGAAGGGAAAGATGAAGATTTGATGTCTAACGTTCGGTCACAACTGGAGACAAAACCGAACGGCATGTGGTATTTCTTGAATCGACTTTGGATCCCAAATCGTGATAATCTTCGACACTTCATTATGAACGAAGCTCATCAAACCCGATATTCCATTCATCCTGGCTCCGATAAGATGTACATGGACCTGCGTGGTCAATATTGGTGGCCTGGAATGAAGAAAGATATCGCGTCTTATGTTTCCAAGTGTCTCACTGTGCAAGGGTCAAAGCCGAGCATCAACGACCAAGTGGTTTACTTGAGCAACCTGAAATCCCTATGTGGAAATGGGAACATATATCCATGGATTTCATAACCAAGTTACCTCGTACACCTCGTGGTCATGATAGCATATGGGTCATTGTTGACCGTTTGACCAAGACAGCACATTTCATACCCATACGAGATACGTACAAGGTTTCAAGGTTGGCTCGAATCTACATTGACGAAATTGTGAGTCGTCATGGCGTGCCTTTACACATTATTTCCGATCGAGATGCTCGTTTCACTTCACACTTTTGGTCTTCGATGCAAGAACTCTTGGGTACTCAATTGGATTTAAGTACGGCTTACCATCCTCAAACCGATGGTCAAACCGAACGAACAATCCAAACCCTCGAGGATCTGCTGCGTCTTTGTGTCCTTGATTTTGGTGGTGATTGGGATACGCATTTACCGCTCGCGGAATTTTCGTATAACAATAGTTATCACTCAAGTATCAAGATGGCACCATTCGAGGCTTTGTATGGTCGTAAATGTCGTTCTCCAATCTGTTGGACTGACATTGGGGAAAATCTCATCACTGGTCCTGAACTTATTCAAGAAACGACCGACAAAGTTTCCAAAATTCGAAATAACCTTGAGGTGGCTAGAAGTCGCCAAAAGAGTTATGCCGATAAAAGACGCAAACCGTTGGAGTTTCAAGTCGACGACATGGTTCTTCTTAAGGTCTCTCCATGGAAGGGTGTTGTACGTTTTGGGAAGAAGGGTAAGTTAGCCCCACGTTTTGTAGGACCTTTTAAGATTCTGAAAAGAATTGGGAAAGTGGCTTACAAACTGGAGCTACCTTCTGAACTTAGCGGAGTTCATCCTGTCTTTCATGTCTCAAACTTGAGGAAATGTCTGGCTGATGAAAATTTGCATGTTCCATTAGAGGAAATTCAAATAGACGAGTCACTGCATTTCGTTGAGAAACCTGTTGAGATTATGGATCGAACCCTGAAGAAGACCCGAACAACTACCACACCAATCGTCAAAGTTCGTTGGGAAAACAAACGTGGAGCTGAGTTCACTTGGGAGCGTGAGGACCATATGAAGGAGAGATACCCGCATTTGTTTGTTTAGTTCATTCTTAATTTGGGGAGACTGTAATATCATGTTTTTTGGGTTATTTATAAGTTAGCTATGTTAATTCTTGTAAGGGGCATTATTGCCATATATGAAACTTATGGGTAATTAATGTTTAATTCTTAGTTGGTCTTTAAACCTTAATGTAAAGTTAATAACCTAGTTATTAAATTGAGCTATAATACTAATTGTAATAATAATAACAAAGATAATAATGATAATAATAATAATACTAATAATAACAATAATAATAATAATAATAACAATAATAATAATAATTTATAAAAAAATTATTAAAGTTAAAAGATGTTTATAACTTGGGTTTAAGAAGTCAAGGGGGCCTTATTGTCAATTTAAAACTTAAAAAAATAAAGTTTGTGCATAAAATAATTACAAAATAAACTAAAGGGGCTAAATGTGTAACTTTTTAAATCCCAAACCCCCACCCCTTTCCTTTCACTTTTTTCTGGCCGCCGGCCGGCATAGCTCCGGCGCCGGCGCTGGTGAGGCCAAAAAAACCGCATTTTGGACACGAATTTAACCCAAATCAATACCAAACGACTCGGGAAGCACCACAAACTCGAACCCATAACCCATTTGGACCGTTTCATGCGATATTTAAGAGGATTAAGTGGAGTTCTTACATCAAATCGATACATAACCGTTGAACGTACATAATGATTCAATTAACCAAATTAAACGATTAGAAACGTTCGAACAATCAATTACAAACTAAATACATCGTTTAAATTGAATTAAATCATCGATTAAATCGGTTTTAGTAACCGAAATAACCGAGCAGAACTCGGAGCTCGTTCGACCCTTTAACGAGCAAATCAAACCTATATAACAGGGGGCAACTACTTAATTCGATCCCTTTAAAACTCTCTGTAAAAGCAATTCGTAAATCAAACACTCAATCGATAAGAACCGAAGACAAACCGAAGCAAATCGTACCATTTGGCTCATAATCAAGTAAGTTAAATACGTGTTTATGATCGTTTAAACATGGGGAACAAAATGCCCATGGTTAATTTGATTATCAACCCTGAATTGGTGTTTAATTTGAACCTATTCCATTCTAGGGTTCTTACTGATTTGGGGCTCTTTGAAATTGTGTTTTAAAATATAAGAACCATTCCCTACCACGGCTGTACGCCTGGTTCACTGGTTAAGACACATCCCCCTTAAACATGAGGTCTCGGGTTCGAACCCGGGCACCCTCATGTTTTATTTTTAAGGCTTTTTAGCCTAAAAATCAATTTCAGAAAATTTTTAATAAATATAAAAATTATTGGTATAAACTTTAAATATTTTAAAAGATACCAAATATTTTCTGTAATTTTTCTAAGGTTAAATAAATGTATAACTTGTTAATAAAATATTTTTAACAAGGTTTGTTTTAATAAATTCTTAAATGAATTATATAAAAAAAAAGGGTTAATAATTATTATTGGTTCCAAACGCTCTTTTCAATTTAAATTACTTGAATCGTAATTATTTAGTTATAAAACTTTATCCAAACTTTATATAAAGATCTTGCAAATTATTATAAATGTTCTTTTACACTTTTGTATGAATATAAATATATATATATATATATATATATATATATATATATATATATATATATATATATATATATATATATATATATATATATATATATATATATATATATATATATATATATATATGATGAATATACATATAATTGTTTGACATATCACTTAAAACCCTAAACCTCGTTTAACCATTAAACTTATTAATTAAACTTGAAACTAGTAAATATATATATATATATAGGTGCATTGTGAAGGATTACATTGGAACGACGCTTATTATTATTTCTTATTAATCGTCACTTATATACATTTGATCATGTGAGTATTTCTATACCCCTTTTTTATATTTTCACACTTTGGGGTGAAACATGTTACTTATAACTTTTGCACTTGTAAACTCGTTTGATACTTGTAAACTAATGGCAATTGCTTACATGATGTGATTAGATGACCTTTGTAACTACCATGTAATGTCGATTATATGTGCAAACCATTAACTATTGCTAGCCTGGCGACGTCATAGATCTATGGGCTTGACAAGTCTGCTTGGTTGATCCAAGTACACTTAGCTAATCGTATATGCTTGTAAACGTTTGAGACTTGTAAAACTTTGTCAAGGTTTGATTATGCATTCTGTCTTACATCCCTAGTTTACTTTGTTCTCTAACTTACAACATGAATTGCCATCTTTTATATACATATGTGTTGCAAACTATGGAAATCTCACCAACATTATTGTTGACCTTTTATTTTTAACATGTTTCAGGAAATACTCAAGCTTGATTTCTAATCTTCGAAGCTTACACATCTAGGAATGGACCTAGATAGATAAATGGAATAAATGACTTGTTATGTTTATTTTTTCTTTGAGACTTATGATTGTAATGGTACCATTGGAATCTATGATTAATATATATATATTGGGATTATTAATAGCGTTATGTGGCTGTGAACGATCTTAACTCTCATTCCTCGACATTTCCGCCGTCAAGGTTAGGGTGTGACAGATTGGTATCAGAGCCCATAACTATAGGGATCTAGGTTATTAGAAATTGTGACCTAGACTATAGTATGCATGAACCGTATAGAATTATATTTCTATCTTGTAAATTATATACTTTGCATGCTACATAATCCTATGCCTTCTTATGTGCAATTTGATTGGGGTTAATGAATTTAAAAAGTAAAAAGGAAATGAAAAGATATTTATTGGTTGAGATTAGAGGGAGAGAGTGATTGTAGGAAATTAATTAATTGACTAACTTTAATTATCTAAATATCTTTTTAATAAAACAAATATAAATTAAAATTTACATAAATCAATGGTTAGGATAAGTTCTTGCAGTGCTCGCGATCTTTAAAAGTCCTGAAAAGATCTTGACCATATTATATATATATATATATATATATATAATATATATATATATATATATATATATATATATATATATATATATATATATATATATATATCTATATATATATATATATATATATATCTATCTATCTATCTTATCTCTATATTATCTCTATATATATATCTATCTATCTATCTCTATATATATATATATATATATATATATATATAAGTTCTTGCAGTGCTCGCGATCTTTAAAAGTCCTGAAAAGATCTTGACCATATTATATATATATATATATATATATATATATATTATATATATATATATATATCTTATATATATATATATATATATATATATATATATATATATATATATATATATATATATATATATAATATGGTCAAGATCTTTTCAGGACTTTCAAAGATCGCCAGCACTGCAAGTACTATATATTATATATATATATATATATATATATATATATATATATATATATATATATATATATATATATATATATATATATATATATATATATATATATATATATATATATATATGTATATATAACTCAAAAAACACGTGACACATTTATAGGAGCTCAAAACATATGTTTTCTTGTCTTTCTTTTATTAAATAGGAAAACCACAAAACAATTAATTTGACTTTCTTATTTATTAATACAACCAATTTAGTATTTTTTTGTTATTAAGTTTAAATAATTTTCAGTTTTTATCTTCTAAAATCAAGTTTTCATAATTTAAGTTTTTAGGCATTCTTAAAATTTCAAAAGGTATAGGAAAAGAGAATCTTGCATGAGGTAGTAAAAGATGGCCGTCAACCATTTGTCGTAAGCGGCAGAAAATTAACCAATTAAACTATATTTAAATTTGAGTTAATTACATAAATAGTCCCTCAATAATGAAACAATATTATTTACATATATATTCCCTTAAATGTGAAATTAACTAAATGTCCAACTAAACACAAAATCAACATCTCTGAGTGCTAATATGAGTAATATCTATTCTCGCTTTGAAATTGAAAGTTAATAATAATACTCGTTACCTTTAAGTTTTAAACCTTGGTAACCTGAATATATTACTTTATCAAAATCACAAGAACCGTTTGTGTAACTAACTTAAAAATGTACTTATGAAATCTTAAATGTTTTTTTTATTTTATGAAATCCTAAATATAAGTTAGATATACATGTTATTTTACAAAGCTGTACAACTATATATATGAAATTCATCCATTTGTAAACAAAGCAATTTAGGGTGACAATGATGAACCCATTCATCAAGAAATGAGTTAGTTAAGATTATATTTTATCCTAACTAATGTGTTTAAGAAATAAACTTTAAAGACTTCGTCAAAGTGGAAGGTGTCACTAGCCCATTCAATATATTATATTATTAGTATTTTAATTGAAATATCAGATTAATAATAATAATAATAATAATAATAATAATAATAATAATAATAATAATAATAATAATAATAATAATAATAATAATAATAATAATAATAATAATAATAATAATAATATAATAATAATAATAATAATAACAATAATAATAATAACAATAATAATAATAATAATAATAAATCATCATGTACGTAATCATCAACAATATTCAAAATTTCAAGTTTATCTATTATAACTAACAACACCGTAAATCTCGTAAATTGAGCTCGACACCCCCGCCCCCCATTCGATTCGGTCAATATAAAGAACAAATTACCTACAAACAGTTTATGGTTTCCACAAGTTTACATCCGATCGTTATCGCGTTCAAGAACACCTCCTACATTTTGCCAATCATCACCACTCTAGTTCAACTACGGACCAAGATTTCATCGGTAATGTACTACATCCAACGGGTTTTTCTAAGGTAAAAGTAACGTTCCCGGTTCCATTCGATGCTCTACTTTCTTGTTCGATTAAGATACGGGATGTGTAACCTCCCCGATTGTTAACAGCTAGGTCCGTGGACTTTATTGACGCCAACAAATAACACCGACATCATCTATCTAACACACCAGTTGATTCATACAGGCAATGTTCTCCTCCCGTCTAAGCTTATCTCACCGACAAGAAAAGAATCAAATCATTTAAGCAACGATCAACCGGTCGAGCCTTCGCATTGATCGGTCCCATTATTTTAGATCCGGGTAACATCAACGTCCCTCTGTTTCGTTTTCTTTGTATTCCTTGAGAATTTTAAAAACTGTTTGCAATGGAAAAAAATAAATAGAACAAGATTAATACTCGTAAACATTAAAACTAAATTGAACGACCCATCGCAAAAGCATTGTCGCGTAACCGAACGAATAGTATCACGAATATCATTACGTGGGAAACTTTTAAACTAAGGAGTTGTACGTCATTCTTAAGATTTCTCAATTGTTTGAGTTATTTTAATCACAAAAATATGTTATTTGTTAATTCTTTGCTTCTATGTTCTGTTGTAAAACCAAACATAAAAGTAAATAAATAAAGGAGATGCATGAAGTGTGGAAGATTTGCAATGCAATAATTATATAACAATAAATAAGTTAACTGAAGGAAAGAAAACAATTTAGATTTAATAATAAAAACAATATGTAATCTTATAATGTATATCATCACGTAACTAAATAATGCATTAAAATATTTAGATGATTGAAGGAAATAAATAAATAAACTTTGAGACTATATTGTTTCTAAATTAAGAGTTGATATACAAAGATATTAAAATAGTGTTTATGTATCGACCCATTAAATTAAAAAATGATTTAAATTTTAAGTAACGCTTATGTAGGTTTAAAAAATTGTTCAGAGACGATTTGACTTTGGAGTTGTTATTGTAGCCATTACCTAAGGTACGGATTCCGACCCTTCCCCTCTCGTAGTATGAATACCTCCCGTTCGTGATCTCTATCTTTAAATTTGTGACTTGATATGTAATTATTGAAATCTATATTGTTGTTACAAGTAATGAATTGTATAGTTGACATGTTTGCATGCGATAGGATTTGTTTGTTGTGTATTCATTGTCGCATGCTCCCTAAATTATTGATTATTGGTATGGCAAGTAACATTGATTAAAGTAACTTATTGTATACTCTTTACTTGTTTGTATTGTATTATCGACCTCTATACCCGAGCACATCCACCTATGGGGACATAGGGCGTCATTATGGCACAAGTGACGTGCTCTATTTTTGGTAGAGCGATTAAACCACAGCGTTTCTACATTAGTATTATGTGCTAAATTGTTGCACTTATTGATTAATGTTAAAGGAGGCGTATGGATCGATCCTAGAATATTATTGTTATTGTTATTGGTGAGATGGTTAGGTGTGTGTGCCCACATTCCTATCGCACATATTGGTGCATTAGAATTGCAGCTAATGTACATATTGTTAATTGTTTATTGTCATCGGCTCATATGGGTATTCCTTTTTAGATGATCATTATTATTTGATTTTCAACTTGATCATCTTATTGTCATCATTATTGATCATTGCATTGCTATTGTTTATTTCCGTTACTGAGCATTCTTTGGCTCAGCCGTGTTTTCTTTTTGTGGTTTTCTCTTATGTTTATAGCAGGTACCCAAGGGGCTCAAGGGAACGAGTGAAGAGTGTGAACCCAAGAAGCTAGGATGAGAACTTTTGAATTAATAAGACTTATTAGTATTTTAATCTTAAGACTTTATTTGATTTGTTTGGACCTTTGTAAGGATTTAAATGTTTCTTAGTACTTAAATTTTATCATTCATGAAACTTTGATTACTGTTTGTATGACACGTCAACCCTACTCGGGTTGGGGTGTTATAGTTATGGTATCAGAGCTTAGGCTCCTTCTTGTAGAAAACTTAAACTAAATAATTAAGACATGTGAGGATTGGGTAGACGTTAGGCTAGGTTCTCTATATATGATATGTCTATTTTCTAATTCACTTTGTTCTGATTAATTTGATATGTTTCATTCTAGATGCCTCCCCGTCGCACTTCACGAAATTCTAGCGGGTCGGTTGGACTTGATCCAAACCTTGTTGGTGCTATGACTCAAGTACTTACTGCTATACTACCGACTCTAATTGACGCAATATGTAATCCGAACCCTAATCCAAATCCGAATCCAGACCCGAACCCCAATCCAAACCCAAATCCAAACCCAAATTGAACCTAAATCCAAACCTAGAACCGAACCCAAATTCAAACCCGACTGGGTTGATATTTGGCTAGCGCGATTTCAACAGCAGAAACCAGGATCCTTCACTAAGGAGGCTACACCTACAGTGGCCAAAGACTGGATTGCTCACAATGAGAAAATTTTCACCATGCTTAGAGTTGATCAGCAGTATACGGCGGGTTCAGCGGCATATAAACTAGAGGAAGATGCTCAAGTATGGTGTAACGCCCTGTTATTTTCTTTAAAGTCAAAGAAATAAGAAGAAGAAAGAAAAGAAATAAAGTCCTAGTTGAGGGACCAATCTTGCCAAAAGGGGAAAGATTTTGGGAGAGTGGGTATAAAAGGGGGCTTGGCTGCCCATTCCCCCTTTCCATACTCTTCCATTCGGTTCAAGAGAGAGAGAGAGAAAGGGAGAAAGAGCAAGTTCGGGTTTTTGGAGGATTCAAGGTGCAAAAGTCGTGGTTTAGCGGGTTTGTGTGAAGCTTTACTTGAAGGGGTTGTTAATGTGAGTTCTAGGACCCCTCTTTTACATGTTTTGACTGATTTTGGGGCTGGAACACATGGCAAATCGTTTTTGGTGTGTTGGGGTGTGAAACCCGTATGTATGTATATGTGTATGTGTGTGACTCGGGTGGGACTCGTGTTGTGCTTGAATGATGTTGTGATAAGTGTTCCTAAGGTTTAGGATGGTCGATTTGAGCTTAGAACAGGTTTGAGAGGGCTTGGAGGCTGAAAACTGCAGTTAGGGTTCGAAGAAGACTACATTCTGCACCAGCTAGCGCTCATGCGACTGGAACCCATGAGTCTGAATGGCATGCGACTGGAGGCCATACGGCCAAAAGGCATGCGACTGAGGTCCATTACGCATGGAATTCATGCGACTGAAGTTCGTGCGCCTGAAAGGCATGCGATTTAAGGTTATGCGACTGAAAGCCATACGGCCGAATGGTCATGCGACTGAAGGTCACTTGAAAGTCATGCGACTGAAGGCTATGCGACTTAGGGTCCATACGCCTAAGTGTTCATGCGTCTGGAAGCTCTCCATACGCATAAGTGCTCATTCGCCCATAGTGTCCATATGCCTAAGTGTCCTCATGCGACTGAGTGGTTTCCATACGCCCAAATAGGGCTCATGCACACGGAGGAACTTAGTTTATTATCTGATTCTCGGGAGAAAAGGGTAAATGTAGGCTTTGACTTGGGAGATTCCCGGGGGTTTATGTAAGTTGACTTTTGAGGTCATAGATGATATGTTGGGCATGTATGATGTATGATTGATGCTTATGCATGATGGTATGTATGTGGTATGTTATGTATGTATGATGGTGCCTTGTACGGTGATGTAGTATGTTTATATTCATGTTCCTTGTTATGTATGATTATTTTCCGTGACTTTACATTGAATGTTAATGAATGGAATGAAAAGTATTATGTAACGTAAAGTGGAAAATAATGAAAAGAGGAACGTAATGAAAGAATGCATACATTAATGAATGAACGAAAGTAAGAAAGGCTTGCAAGCAAATGTATGGCGGTTCACAACAAATGCGGGATGTTAGCTCAACCGTGTGCGGGTTAGCTACCCCATGAGGATGCACACTAGGGCTTAATCCGTGAGATTAAGCATATGAATGGAGGTTCACACCCAATGAGGGGTGTCAGCTCAACTGTGTGCGGGTTAAATACCCCTTGAGGATGCGCACAGGGGTTTAATCTTTGTGATTGACCATATGTATGGGGTCCTTGTTGCTTAACCCTAGATGGGTTGCTTGGTGCTCTAGAGGGGGGTTAAGCACATGACAGGACCTAGATGGAAACGAAAGATAATAAAAGTACGAAATGAACGATGATGAAGATAATAATTATTATCTATGTGTACGTACAATGTGTGATCACGTTCTAAAGCCTGGTATGATTTGAAAGAAAGTAAAGAACGGTTTTAAACGAAAGATAAAATATGTTTTATATTATAAAACTAGAACTCACTCAGCAACGCTAACTTTTATGTGTTTCCAGTTGGCAGGTAAGGTTGCTGAGGATGGTACGGAGCGGCTACTCAGCTCATTTTGGATGGCATCCATTTTTATAATGCTTTTGTGATGTAATGCAACAAGTATTTTGTAATGTGATAACGATGTATTATTTTGCAAAAGCTTTTATAACAAAATGAAATGTCATTTTGAATTTGTCTGCTACGGTGTTTATTTAAGATAAATGTAAATATATGTTTTATGTGCGAGGATTGACTAGCTGTAAGCATCCCGCGAACGGGGCCTTACAAGTTGGTATCAGAGCCAAAGTTTAAGTGAAATGGGTAAATTTTCAATATAAACCTTAACTTAAACTGAAAATGGGACGGAAAGGGAAGGGATGCCAATCTGAGTAATTGCGTGCCATCAGGTATTTTCTTAATTTTAATCGTGATTACGTGCGCATGTTATGTGGTTCATATGTTGTTTGTAGATTTGGATACTGATGTAGTCAGAATAGGTAATGCTCGGGTATGAGGAGTAAAGTAAGTGGTTAATCACAACTGGTCACTATAATTAGGGACTTACTATACTTGACATAAACTGAGGTGTTCCCTTGAATGACCGTGTTGGTGTTTGAATCTTTCAGTGTGTTAGAGGATGGCCGGTGGTAGATCATCTAAAGCTTCGCGTGGTGGAGGTCATGGTGGAAGTGGTGCTGAACCGCGACCCAAAAGAGGAAGACCTAGAGTCGAAAAGGTGGTTCCTGAAGAACTCGAGACCCCTCTTCCGGAGGGCGGAGATGAGAGCGCCAATTTGAGAGCCTCAGTAAAGGAGGCTATTGTGGAAGAAGTTCATCAGGTCATGCAGACGATCTTACCGTCTGTGGTGACTGAAGTAATTAAGGTTGTAAGGGAAGGAGAAAGGAAAGAAAGGAACAGGTCCACGGGAGGACAGGAGGGGCCGGAGACCGAAACGGTTCTCTCCGATGATGAAGAAGAGGAAGAAGAGCCTACGCCGGAGGCGGCACGAGGCTGTAACTACGGGGCATTTCAAAGGTGTAAGCCCCCTACTTTTGATGGAAATGGCACTGCTGCTGCTGCTCACCGATGGGTGAGGGAAATGGAAGCTGTTCTGAATATCAGCGAGTGTCGAGAAGACCAGAAGGTGAAGTTTGCTGCCCACTCGTTTGTGGACTCGGCTCTATATTGGTGGGACAATATTGTCCAAGCCGAGGGTAGTCGGGCAATTGGGAGAATGAGGTGGTCTGAATTGAAGAAGCTGGTAATTGAGGAGTTCTGTCCTCACAGGGAAATGGATAAGGTGGAAAGGGAATTCCTGCAGCTGGAGGCGGGAACGATGACACAT
Source organism: Flaveria ramosissima (assembly GCA_025215565.1). Classification (NCBI taxonomy): domain Eukaryota; kingdom Viridiplantae; phylum Streptophyta; class Magnoliopsida; order Asterales; family Asteraceae; genus Flaveria; species Flaveria ramosissima. The sequence goes on from CM046030.1 coordinate 59,024,226, forward strand.
CAACAATACACCACCAAGTTTAATGAGATGGCACGGCTGGTGCCGGATCAGGTGACGCCTCTTTCACGAAAGATTAAGAGGTATATTCAGGGCTTGCCGGCGGATATTCGCAGGCACATGATCGCTGCCCGACCGAGCATGTTTAGGTCGGCGGTTGATCTGGCAGGAAGGTTGTATGACGAGCGAGAGGTGGTGGTGACTGAGGTGAGCAAGAAGGGTGGTGGTGACCGGAATTGGAATCGGAAGAGGTTCGGTCGGGGTGGTGCCCCGACGAGTAACAAGAGTGCATGGGTGGATGACCGTCGTGTGGTCACATCTGGTGCAGGATTGAAGAAGTGTGGCAAGTGTGGGAAGGAGCACGCCGGTGAATGTAGGTTGGGATTGAACGTGTGCTTTAAGTGTGGGAAGCCTGGTCATATAGCAAGGGATTGTCGTGTGGCCAGATGTTTTAACTGTGGGGAAAGCGGTCATATGAGTAGGGACTGCAAGAACCCGAGAGCTGAAGGTTCGGGAGTGAAGAAGGCTGGGGAGAAGGACAAAGGGCGAGTGCCAGAGCGTTTATGATGACGCAGGAGGAGGCTAGGACGGACCCTGATGTTGTGTCCGGTACGTTTCTAGTAAACCAAACTTTAGCCTCTGTGTTGTTTGATTTCGGTGCCAGTAAATGTTTTATTTCTGCTGCTTTATGTGCTAAACTACCTGTTAGTAGTAGGAGTGTTGATGCACCCTTTGATGTAGAAACTACCATAGGTAAGTCTACCAGGATTTCTAAGATGATAGAATGTTGTGACGTGGAATTAGAAGGTCACAAGTTTCATGTTAGACCATTCTTGATGACCTTAGGTGGTTTCGATGTAGTTCTCGGGATGGATTGGTTAGCGGACTACGATGCGAACATTGTGTGTCGCAAGAAGATGATTCGTTTGACAGCGCCTGACGGTAGTTGGGTGACGGTTTATGGTGATCGGGTCACAACGATTCCGAAAGTGATTTCAATGGCGGTGGCGGGAAAGTGTATGAGGCATGGATGTAGTGCCTACTTGGCCTATGTAAAGGATGTGGATACCCCAACACCACAACTATCCGATGTACCAGTTGTGTGTGATTTTACAGATGTATTTCCCGAAGACTTACCAGGAGGGCCACCTGACCGTGAGATCGAGTTTCAGATTGATTTGATACCAGGTGCCCAACCTGTTGCCAAGGCACCGTATCGGTTGGCTCCGACGGAGATGAAGGAGTTGATGGAGCAATTACAAGAGCTGCTTGATAAGGGGTTCATTAGACCGAGTATCTCTCCTTGGGGTGCTCCGGTCTTATTCGTGAAGAAGAAAGACGGTAGCATGAGGATGTGTATCGACTACCATGAGTTGAATAAGCTGACAGTGAAGAATCGATACCCGTTACCGAGAATTGATGATTTGTTTGATCAGCTTCAAGGTGCCAGTTGGTTCTCAAGGATAGATCTTCGATCGGGCTACCATTAGCTGAAGGTGAAAGAGCAGGATATTCTAAAACAGCTTTTCGCACGCGTTATGGTCACTATGAGTTTCTCGTTATGTCATTTGGTTTGACCAACGCGCCGGCTGCTTTTATGGACTTGATGAATCGAGTGTGTCGGCCGATGTTGGATAAATCAGTAATCGTGTTTATTGATGATATCCTGATATATTCAAGGAGCGAGAATGAGCATGCCGGTCGCATTTGAGAGGTATTGGGTTGAAAAGGGAGAAGTTGTATGCTAAGTTCTCCAAGTGCGCATTCTGGCTACATGAAGTTCAGTTCTTGGGTCACGTGGTGAATCCTGAAGGTATTACGATGGACCCCGCAAAGGTGGAGGCGGTGATGCAATGGAAGTCTCCAAAGACGCCATCCGAGATTCGTAGTTTCTTGGGTCTGGCGGGCTATTACAGGAGATTTATTCAAGACTTCTCTAAGATCGCTTCTCCACTAACGAGGTTGACCCGGAAAGAGGTAAAGTTTGTGTGGGGTCAAGCTCAAGAGAAGGCGTTCGAGGAGTTAAAGACGAGATTGACTCAAGCTCCTGTTTTATCGTTACCCGATGGAAGTGAAGATCTGTTGGTTTATTTTGATTCATCCTACTTGGGGTTGGGGTGTGTGTTAATGCAGAAAGGAAAGATTATAGCCTATGCATCCTGACAGTTGAAGGTTCCTGAGGTTAACTATCCTACTCATGACTTGGAGCTAGCAGCTTTGGTCTTTGCATTAAAGATTTGGAGGCACTACCTGTACGGGACGAAGTGCATAATCTTCACGGACCACAAGAGCTTGAAGTACTTCTTCGAGCAGAAAGATTTGAACATGAGGCAAAGGAGATGGTTGGAGCTCATAAATGACTATGATTGCGAGATCCATTACCATCCGGGCAAAGCCAACATGGTGGCGGATGCTTTTAGCCGAAAAGAGAGACCCGAGCCGATTCGCGTAAAAGCTTACCAGTTGATCATGACCTCGAATGTGATGAAGCAGGTTAAGGAGTTTCAGGATGAGGCATTGCAAGAAGATCATCTTAACTCTGAAAGAATGAGAGGTCTGGTTGCGGAATTGGGTGAAAACACACTCGGTGTTAGAACCCGATTCGGGCGAATGTGGATTCCTCGTTTTGGGGATCTACGGGTGAAGATCATGGATGAAGCTCACAAGACTCGATACTCTATTCATCCCGGTGCTAAAAAGATGTATCAAGACATGAAGAAAGATTATTGGTGGCCGGGTATGAAGCGTGATGTGGTGGAGTATATGAGTAATGCCTTACTTGCTTACAAGTGAAGGTCGAGCATCAAAAGCTGTATGGGAAGATCCAACCTTTGGATATACCAGAGTGGAAGCGGGAGCACATCACCATGGATTTATTACAAAGCTGTCGCGTACCGCGCGAGGGTACGATGCTATATGGGTGATTGTTGATCGTTTGACAAAGAGTGCTCACTTCCTACCAATCCGCGAGACATATTCATCTGAGAGGTTGGTGGATCTGTTCATTAAGGAGATTGTGACTCGTCATGGTGTGCCGGTGTCTATTGTGTCTGATCGTGACACCCGGTTTACATCTAAATTTTGGAAGAAATTCCACGATACGATGGGGACGAGGTTACATATTAGCACGGCTTATCATCCTCAGACTGATGGTCAATCAGAAAGGCGGATTCAAACACTGGAGGATATGCTTCGGGCATGCGTCATTGATTTGGAGGAAGTTGGGATGACCACTTACCGTTAGCTGAGTTCTCATATAACAACAGTTATTGGTATGCCTACTTATGAGATGCTATACGGTAGGAGATGTAGAACTTCTGTTTGTTGGGGTGACAGTGGTCAGAAGGAATTGGGGAGCGTCGAGGTGATCGAGGCTACGACTGAGAAGCTATAAAGGATCAAAGCCTTTATGAAGGCAGCCAAAGATAGACAGAAGTCGTATGCTGATAAACGACGTAGACCGATTGAGTTGCAGGTGGGTGATAGAGTTATGTTGAAAGTCTCCCCTTGGAAGGGTATCATTCGGTTCAGAAAGCGGGGCAAGTTGAGCCCGGGGTACATAGGGCCTTTCCGAATCATTGCTCAAGTAGGAGAGGTGGACTATAGACTAGAATTACCAGAGGAGTTAAATGGAATTCATCCGACATTCCATGTATCTCATCTGAGAAAGTGTTTAGCAGAAGAGGATATGGTTGTACCACTGGAGGATATCGAGGTAGATGAATGGCTCAATTATGTGGAGCAACCAGTGGCGATCATCGATCGTAAAGAGAAGAGGTTGAGGAATAAAGTGGTTCCTCTTGTGCGTGTACAGTGGAAACACAGAAAGGGATCGGAGTCTAAGTGGGAGACTGAAGAAGAAATGAGACAGCATTACCCACAATTGTTCGAGGAATAACAGGTTTCAAAGATGAAACCTATATAAGGGGGGTGGACTTGTAACGCCCGGTTATTTTCTTTAAAGTCAAATAAAGAAGAAGAAAGAAAAGAAATAAAGTCCGAGTTGAGGGACCAATCTTGCCAAAAGGGGAAAGATTTTGGGAGAATGGGTATAAAAGGGGGCTTGGCTGCCTATTCCCGCTTTCCATACTCTTCCATTCGGTTCAAGAGAGAGAGAGAGAAAGGGAGTGAGAGCAAGTTCGGGCTTTTAGAGGATTCAAGGTGCAAAAGTCGAGGTTTAGCAGGTTTGTGTGAAGCTTTACATGAAGGGTTTTGTTAATGTGAGTTCTAGGACCCCTCTTTTACACGTTTTGACTGATTTTAGGGCTGGAACACATGGCAAATTGTTTTTGGTGTGTTGGGGTGAAACCCGTATGTATGTATATGTGTATGTGTGTGACTTGGGTGGGACTCGTGTTAGGCTTGTGTTGTGCTTGAATGATGTTATGGTAAGTGTTCTTAAGGTTTAGGATGGTTGATTTGAGCTTAGAACAGGTTTGAGAGGGCTTGGAGGCTGAAAACTGCACTTAGGGTTCGAAGAAGACTACATTCTGCACCAGCTAGGGCTCATGCGACTGAAACCCATGAGTCCGAATGGCATGCGACTAGAGGCCATACGGCCGAAAGGCATGCGACTGAGCTCCATGCGCATGGGTGCCATGCGACTGCGGTCATACGCATGGAATTCATGCGACTGAAGTTCATGCGCCTTAAAGGCGTGCGATTGAAGGTTATGCGACTGAAGGCCATAGCCGAATGGTCATGCGACTGAAGGTCACACGTCTGAAAGTCATGCGACTAAAGGCTATGCGACTGAGGGTCCATACGCCTAAGTGTTCATGCGTATGGAAGCTCTCCATACGCATAAGTGCTCATTCGCCCATAGTGTCCATACGCCTAAGTGTCCTCATGCGCCTGGAATGGCCATGCGACTGAGTGGTTTCCATACGCCCAAATAGGGCTCATGCACCCGGAGGAACTTAGTTTATTATTTGATTCTCGGGAGAAAAGGGTAAATGTAGGCTTTGACTTGGGAGATTCTCGGGGATTTATGTAAGTTGACTTTTGAGGTCATAGATGATATGTTGGGCATGTATGATGTATGATTGATGCTTATGCATGATGGTATGTATGTGGTATGTTATGTATGTATGATGGTGCCTTGTATGGTGATGTTGTATGTTTATATTCATGTTCCTTGTTATGTATGATTATTTTCCGTGACTTTACATTGTTAATGAATGGAATGAAAAGTATTATGTAACGTAAAGTGAAAGATAACGAAAGAGGAACGTAATGAAAGAATGCATGCATTAATGAATGAACGAAAGTAAGAAAGGCTTGCAAGCAAATGTATGGCGGTTCACACCAAATGCGGGATGTTAGCTCAACCGTGTGCGGGTTAGCTACCCTATGAGGATGCACACTGGGGCTTAATCTGTGAGATTAAGCATATGTATGGAGGTTCACACCTAATGAGGGGTGTCAGCTCAAGTGTGTGCGGGTTAAATACCCTATGAGGATGCACACAGGGGTTCAATATTTGTGATTGACCATATGTATGGGGTCCTTGTCACTTAACGCTAGATGGATTGCTTGGTACTCTAGAGGGGAGTTAAGCACATGACAGGACCTAGATGGAAACGAAAGATAATAAAAGTACGAAATGAACGACGATGAAGATAATAACTATTATCTATGTGTACGTACGATGTGTGATCACGTTCTAAAGCCTGGTATGATTTGAAAGAAAGTAAAGAACGGTTTTAAACGAAAGATAAAGTATGTTTTATATTATAAAACTAGAACTCACTCAGCAATGCTGACTTTTATGTGTTTCCAGTTGGCAGGTAAGGTTGCTGAGGATGACACGGGGCGGCTACTCGGCTCATTTTGGATGGCATCCATTTTTATAATGCTTTTGTGATGTAATGCAACAAGTATTTTGTAATGTGATAACGATGCATTATTTTGCAAAAGCTTTTATAACAAAATGAAATGTCATTTTGAATGTTTCCGTTGCGGTGTTTATTTAAGATAAATGTAAATATATGTTTTATGTGCGATGATTGGCCAGCTGTAAGCGTCCCGGGAACGGTGCCCTACATATGGTGGGAGAATGTTATAGCTGAAAGAGGAGGTGAACAGTTTGTTGAGACTCTATCTTGGAATGATTTTCGTGCCATCTTCTTTGACAAGTACATTACTAATCTGGATAAGGAAGCATACAGACGAGAATACGATAACATCCGTCAACGAAATGATGAGTCTCTTACTGATTTTACAGACCGATTTTATCGTCTGTTGGGATTCTTAGGTGCTTCTGCTGGACCACCTAAGGAACGTGCCGAAAAGTATCAATGGGTAGTATGTGATCGGATTCGTAAGGCTATTATTCACTCCACTTTCAATAATGTTGAGGAAGCAAACAGGGCTGCAAAAAGGGTAGACCTGGAGAGAAAGTAATTTCTAGAAAAATTTGAGAATAATAGGAAGCGGAATAGAGATGAGACTCGTAATTAGACTGGCGATGAGTCTTCTCAAGGATCTGACCGAAATGGAAACGATCGTCAGAAAAATCCAGCATCGGGGAAGAACACTAAGCCATGGCATGGTAAGACTCAAAGTCAAGGTCAAATGATGCCCTATCAACAAACAATTGCAGCTCAACCGGTGAATCAAAAAGGCAATCCTTCTAAACATTCGATGTGTACTCATTGTGGAAAGCATCATCCTGGAATTTGTCGTCGGCTTACAGGAGCTTGTCTTGGTTGTGGGGATATGGGGACATAGGGCGTCATTATGGCACAAGTGACATGCTCTATCTGTGGTAGAGCGATTAAACCACAGCGTCTCTACATTATTATTACGTGCTAAGTTGTTGCACTTATTGATTAGTGTTAAAGGAGGCGTATGGATCGATCCTAGGATATTATTGTTATTGTTATTGGTGAGATGGTTAGGTGTGTGTGCTCACATTCCTATCTCACATATTGGTGCATTAGAACTGCAGCTAATGTACATATTGTTAAGTGTTTATTGTCATCGGCTCATATGGGTATTCTTTTTTAGATGATCATTATTATTTGATTTTCAACTTGATCATCTTATTGTCATCGTTATTGATCATTGCATTGCTATTGTTTATTTTCGTTACTGAGCATTCTTTGGCTCAGCCGTGTTTTCTTTTTGTGGTTTTCTCTTATGTTTATAGCAGGTACCCAAGGAGCACAAGGGAACGAGTGAAGAGTGTGAACCCAAGAAGCTAGGATGAGAACTTTTGAATTAATAAGACTTATTAGTATTTTAATCTTAAGACTTTATTTGATTTGTTTGGACCTTTGTAAGGATTTAAATGTTTCTTAGTATTTAAATATTATCATTCATGAAACTCTTATTATTGTTTTTGTGACACGTCAACCCTACTCGGGTTGGGGTGTTACATAACCCCTATTAGTATTTTTATAATATGGGCCGACTTTGAGCTATTTTTTAGCTCCGTCGCCACCCAACCTCCATCAAGTTCGTTTTTTTGGTGTTTAGCTTCCATCTTCATCTGAAATCTACCTACAACGAGTCAAGTAGTTCTGATCAAGAGGCCAGTGGAGAATGACGGGTTTTCAAGGTGCAGAAGTTTTGATGGATCTAATGGTAGTTTTCAATTTTCTACTTAGTGTTTTGGCCATATAAGTAGACTACGTCATCGAAAAACTAATGGTGTTAACTCACAATTAGTAAAAGATCGCTGGGGGTAAATAAGCTCAAAATTAAGAGTGTTTATAAATATTTCTTATTTTGGAATAATTCCGAATGAAAGTTAAAATTATTAAAATTCAATAATTCTTTTATTTATACCGTCAAAACTATGAAATAACCTGAACACTCTTTAGGTACACTAGTATGCACTATTTTATTTATTATATCTTATTTATTCAATGTTTATATAATATATAATTTTATATATTAGCTTGAAAAATATATATAACTAAAAACTAAAAACAAGTTTAAATAAAAAAATTAACCAAGCATTGAAGTGTTCTAAAATTTGTTAAATTTTAGCAACATGATAACAACAACAACCATAATAAAAGAACTGGAGAAAAGAAAACTTTTTATTGAGTGATATTTGTATTTGATCAATAGTTATACTTATTATTTAAATAATAATAATAATTGCTTATAAAGTTAGTCTAAAATAAGTAAGATATCGATTTTAATAAATAAATATCCATAGAGAACAATAAAAGGATTTTAATTAATTTTCTATAACACATGCATTTTTATCGGTGTATAATGAATTTGGTGTTATTATTTTTCTTATCTAATCAAACCGGGAACGAAAAATCCAAAATCATATCTATTTCTATTACCTCTAATAAAGTAAGGTTTTCTATGGACACGTGACAATCAACAAAGGTTTCTAGGGACACGTGGCAATCAACGAGAGACTCCTCAATTGAATTTTCACGCCTAAAATTTATTAAATTGTGATTGTATTTAATTTTGAAAGTTATGATTTGTAATTCAAAAAGTGCATTTATTAATCATTTTAAAAAACAATCAACACTTACCATAATTAACATTTTATATAGTTTTCATATTAGAAATTGATATAATTTTATGTTTTAAATTATTTTCATATTAAAATTTGATATCAAATAAGTGTATATATACTTGAACTTCTTAATGTTTAAATTGTCTTAAAATTTCTATATATATTAAAAAAGTAACTATTTCAAAAATAACACATTAGTGTAATAAAAAACAATAAATTGTCATTAATTTAAATTTAAACTAAAAATTAATATTAATATTTAAATTAAAAACAATTTATAATCAAAATTATATGATAGATTATCATTTATATAAACTATGTCATATAATGGTAAATTGTTTTAGAAACAACATTCAATGATCTATGCAAAAAAATATTAAAAATTTAATACTACAGTAATCTTTGGATTTAGACATTATTTAAAAGAATTGATATAAATATGATGAAAATCATCTTTGTATTTTTTAATGAATAATTAAAAAAGGTGAGTTAGCGACTTAAAGATTAAAAAAATAGCTTTTTGTTTACTCGTATTTTTTATGAAATTATTTCACAAAATAAATAGAACTAAAAACTTTTACTTTTTTGAATGATCTTGACATGAAAAAATATGATCGCATAATTATATTTGAATAATTAGTCTTTGAGAAAAAGTTAATGTTCACAAGTAAGATGAAATATATTTTTGAAATAACTATTAAAAATTGTGTCAACTTTCTAGGCTAGAGATATGGTTTTGACTTTACTATCTTTCAATCTATTTTAGATCGTTTCATTTCTCAAAATCTAGAATTGGTTTGTTTTCTAATCTCAAATTAGTTATTATAATTATATTATTTCTAAATTTTTATACTAACAACATGTAATTTATAAAGTCGGTGTATATTTCCATCTTACCATATAAACATAAAAAGTCAATCTAAATTCAAATCTGAAATCTTACAATATATTATTTTCATCAGTCATGTAATACACGGGTCATAACCTAGTGATAGATATACAAACATATAAAATTTTCGACATCCATAAAACAATTTGTTGAGTCCAGCTCTTAGTGGGTGCATACCCATACCCTTAGACCTTCCGTGTAATTTTTCATATTTAAAGACTAAGAATAAAATCAAGACTCATCATTGAGACATTTCTTTAGATTAACTCCACAATTAAAAGTTTTTCCACAAGAATCCGTCAAAGGTTCCCGAAAGGTTGGAAAAGAATTAGAGCAAAAAGACTTCCAATCCAATGGCCTCAATATTCAACTATTTCATGCTATTTTGTTTTGAACATTCATTAATTCAGTTATCAATTCATATTTTTAATCATCATTCACACAATAACTCTTCCAACTTCACATGAAATCATGATGGAGCTCATCTCAAGGTTCCGATTAGTAGCCTTTATGTTCTTGACCTCAACTTGTTTTACTTCATTCGTTCAATCTATATGCAGCAGAGGTTGTGATTTAGCTTTGGCTTCGTACTACGTCGAACCAGGAAATAATCTATCTTTTATTTCGCAATACATGAACACTGACATCAACAATATTCTCAAGTACAATCTAAACACTATCCCTGGTAAAGATAGTCTCCCTGCGCTTACGAGGATAAACCTGCCCTTCACGTGTGATTGTATAAACGGTGAGTTCTTAGGGCATGTGTTCAACTACGAACTTGGAACTCACGATACGTATGAATTGGTTGCAAACGTGTGGCACGCTAATTTGACAACTGCGGAGTGGATTCAGAGATTTAATGGGTATGATTGGAATCGTTTGCCCGATGGTGGTAATATTAACGTGATTGTGAATTGTTCGTGTGGGGATAGTTCGATATCAAAGGATTATGGTTTGTTTCTAACGTACCCTCTTCGTCATGGGGAGACTTTGGAGTCGATTTCATCTGCTACGAATCTTAGTTCTGACTTGATTCGAAGTTACAACCCGGATATTGATTTCAACCAAGGAAGTGGTTTGATATATATTCCTGTGCAAGGTTTGTATTTGGAAATGTTTTGAAAAGTTTTTTTTTTCTTCAAGTGATGTTAGGTAACATATATCGACAATGAAATTATTGTTCATACATAATCAGTTTCTTTTGATGTATAGCATACATTTAAATTTAGTAGTGAGGAGGCAGGAATGAGGAATGTTTTGAAATTTTGGTGTCCCTAAATATTGTATAGTTGTTTCTAGTGGGTAAACGAATTTTGGTGGTTTATGGGTAGTCTGCCTTCTTAGAAAGCGGAGTCTACGATCCTCTCGTAGGGCTAGCAGGTTTGATGAAGTGGCGTGCTGACCGGATAAAGATGGTGAGATGGTGAGATGGTGAGGTTGAGCTTTTAGAGTTCGCTTCTTCGACCGGCTGACTCTAAGGTCACGTAAAATAATTGCTTTGTATATTGTAAACCACAATTCATACTTCGTATTATTATAACACAATTCAAACATGGTTTGATGAGACATAGGGTATAAATAACAAAGTTTGAATTGCAATTTGAGCTTAGAGGTCTGTTGGTTAAAGTAACGAACTCTAGCTCCACCTCACCACTTTTATCCGGTCAGCACGTCACCTCATCAAATCCCTCTAGAGTACTCCGCTTGCCACGTGAGCGGATTAGTTGTTAGAAAAGTTAGAGTCGCTTTGTGTTGGAGTGGACTACCTATGTACCATCAAATTCTCATTTTCCCACTTGAAACAACCTTGTGCTTTTTATTTTTGCGGCCACATATTAGAAACTTTGTAAAGCGGTCAACAAACATTTGTAACTCCAAAAGCAAACTATTGGTTTACAGAATTGTTAAGTGCTATTCATGTTTATAAAGTGAATGTGTTCTAACTTCTAATGTTATGTTAATTGGCAGATGAAAATGGATATTATCCACCCTTTAGAACAAGGTATATTATTTTACTTGAATGACATGTTATTTGCTGTAACTGATAACCATTCTTATATTTTAGTAAATATTTTTTATGATTTTTTTTATCTTGCAGCTCAGGTGACCCAGCCTTTCCTTTACGTTAGTAAAAAGTAGTTTTATTCCACACTATTTTTAATGAGTTACTAAGTTAACATCTGCTTTCACATAACCGGTATTAGACCAGTTTTACAATTATCATGTCTAGAAAGTATCCAAGTGTTATATTATTTTCTGTGTATAGAACCTATATACAACCAAAATTCTATGCACAATCACATTCTTGGTTCAATTACCAGGATTATCAAGCGGGGTCGTAGGTGGAATAACTGTAGGCGTTGTAGCTGTGGTGCTGGTCCTTGCAGGATTCTTGTATAATGGAGTTCATAGAAATAAAAATTCTTCAACAAGTTCAGCATTGTTAAAGAATGCACAAGCTCAACTTATGCCTATTCAAGGTATTTCCATTCTTTATTTACCTTTTAGTATGAGTTGAAATTGTTGGTTGGCCTCACAGCTTCATTATTAAAATTTTATTTATATAAATAGTTAATGTGATAGTTAATGGCTTCTTGTTTAAATATAAGTTAGTATAATTAATTGTTGTATTATTATTGTTACTAACGTAAGTGTGGTAGCTATCGCAGTTATCGGTGCCTTAATTCTCAAGTAAAACACATCTCTTCATTGGGGTATAAATGCCCATGTAATTCACATCTGATTGGTAATGCATTTCAGGTTTATCTCCACATTAATCTCTCTCTAGTTTTCGATCTTAAACATACTTGTGATCATCAATTGATACTAGAGCCAAGTTTGCAAAACAGACCGGTTCAAAAACCCAGATCTCTAAGTAGCATCTATAGAAAAACTAGACCTCTCGAACCAAAATGATACAAACACTAATACCTAGCATATGATGAAGAACCTATTATAAGAAAGAAACAAAATACCCTCAATGAATAAAAGCAATAGAAACTGAGATAACCTTGATTGAAAATAACATTACTTGGATTTTCACACCACCTATAGGTTTTAAATTTGTTTTCAAGGTCAAGAAAGATGCAAATAAAGAGGTCAGTAGCAAAGGGTTATGTGCAAAAAGAAGACATATACTATAATATTGTATTTATATTTGTTGTGAGAATGGAAACAATAAGATTATAACTTGCAATAGAAGCATAAGAAGGATGGCTAGTACATCATATAGATGTAAAATCTACAATCTTACATGTTGAGTTAAAGAAAGATGTGTATGTTACACAACCAGATGGGTTTGTGACGAAAGAAAAAGGAAAGCTAGTCTACAAGCTAAATAAAGCTCTATATGATTAAAAGGAAGCACCAAGAGTATGAAACTTTAAATTAGACTACACCTTGAAGTATGTTGGATTCTACAGGACCTGTTAAGGGAGGTCAATACAATCAGTCTCACAATAAGAAGAGTGTTAGAACACTTAGCAGATCATATAGGGAACCGAGAAAATATTTATGATACTAAGAACATAAGCAAACAAGGAGACAAAACTAAGAACAACAGATGAATATAGTTTTCAAGGATCAAGTATATTACACTCAAGTTCTTTTACAAGTTTACAAAGCATAAGAAAGAAATACAAGGACCTGAGATACTTTATACTACAATCTTACAGCCGGCCATACTTTGAAGGCCAGCTAGAAACACTAATCTAGACAACATGATCAATGTAAAGTCAAAATGTAGATTGCCTTTTGACTAGTGACTATGACATGTCATAGCTCACATCCTAATATATTATAAAAAGGATAAAAGTACATAAAGTAGAAAGTTACAGACTCAGAACCTCAATGTACAGTTGCAAAAGCATGACCTTTTCACCAACTTATGCAAGTTGGTGAGTCTTTAGAGTTGCAGTGGAAAGTGGGTCCAGCTTTATGCAAAAGTACATCCAATGAAAAGCATATTCTCCTTTGTCTTCAGAAGAAATCAGTCTTCACTTCATTGGCTTCAGAAGACTGTGTCTTCGAAGCTTTGGAAGACTTCATCTTTGGCTACAAAAGATTTGGTCTTAGGCTTCGGAAGATTTTACACTTAGAATATTTTATGTGTAGAGTGTAAAACTTCCGAAGCAACTCCTACTTTGTACAAAATGCATGCATGCAGGAAGCACTTTGGTTGTTTTGGTTACATTAGCCTTTCTATTAACCTTACAAATTCAAAAGATGCCCACAAGAAGAAGCAGTTTACAAGAGAACTTTCAAAATCAATACAATTGTAAGTACGTTCCACATCAGTTGACAAGGGAAGATAAAAGTGATTTAGTCAACACAATATAATATAGAAAGCTAATTAGATGTCTAAAATACCTTTTGCATTCAAGATACATCAAAGGAATGAATAGAACATATCAAAGCAAGGAACAAAGAAATAACTGGATTTCACGATAGCAGTTATGGTGTAGACCCAGATGCTGGAAAAGGAACCACAAGAATACCATTTGACTATAATGAAGCACCTATTACATGGGCAAGTTACAAGCAAACATAATAGCATTATCATCATGTGAATCAAAATTTTTAGCAACTAGATTAGTAGCAAGTCAAGCAATATGGCTACAAGGACTACTAAGTAAACTTACAGGAGAAGAACCAAAGAAGATAACACTATGAGTTGATACAAGTAGGCCATATCACTCCTCAAGAATCTTGTATTTCAGGGAAGATAAAGGTATATTAGCACAAGATACCACTATATCAGAGGATGAAAAGAGAACAAGCATATTCAAAGGTATATTAGCACAAGATACCACTATATCAGAGGATGAAAAGAGAACAAGCATATTCAAAGGTATATTAGCACAAGATATCACTATATTAGAGGATAAAAAGAGAACAAGCATATTCAAGTGATTTAGAGGATGAAAAGAGAACAAGCATATTCAAGTGAACATATAAGTGGAGAAATGCAAAGAGCTAATATACTAACAAAACCTTTATTAAGGATTAAGTTTATCAAAATGAGAAGCATTATTAAAGTCAAGGACCTAGCAGAAGGAATCAAGGATTAAGGAGGAAAATTAGCATGTAATTCTTGTTTAAGCATAAGTTAATATAAGTGTAAACTACACGGATGATCCCTATGTTATGTCCAAATTACGGTTTTGGTCCCCAGGTTTGAAAAATTACAAGTTCAGTCCCAAAGTATGCATAAACGTAACATGTTTAGAACCCTAATTTGGATGGAGGTTAATTTTTCTGTTAAATTTTAAAAAAATGATTGAAATACCCTTAAGGTTAAATAGTAATATAGTAATATTTTGATTTTAGTGGACCCACTTTTATTTTAAATTTATTTTAATAGTAATACTTAAATCTAATACATATAAAACAATATAAATACATATATATATATATATATATATATATATATATATATATATATATAATGTAACCCAACCCCCGCCCCACCCCAACGTTTATGACTTCCACCACCACTAGTGTCGGTGGACCTCCACCGATGATGCCACTTGGTACCTATGTTCTCTCTCTCTCTCTACACACACACACACACACACACACATATATATATATATATATATATATATATATATATATATATATATATATCACACTTCCCTCCCCAATCTACACCAACACTACCACAGTTTGCGATAACCCACCACCACCCCCGTCGACCTACCACCCACGCTAATCTATCCCCAGATCTATATTGCAACTGTTCAGATTTATTGCAAACTCATATGATGATGGTGTTGGATGCGGTTTCAGGTTATGGTTATGGTGGGAAATGGGTGAGGGTGGCCCTGGTGGTGATCGGAGTAGGCGACAACTTGTTTCAGATGGTGGCTACTAAAATGGTGGGGGTCGGAAGTTTTGGCGGTAGAAAGTGATGGGAGTTGTGGTGGTGAGGTTGAGGGTGGCACTGCTAATGACCTGAGTGGTGTTAGACGGTGGGAGGCGGTGGTGTTGAAGGTCACCATTTGATGTGTTCAACAGATGGGTGGTAGAGAGTGGCACTCGCCGCCGATGGTGTGGTGTGGGTGGTTTATTTTATTGTATAAAGTGGAGTATCTCCTAATGTATTTTTTTTTATTTTTTGTGTTTTTATTGGTATTTGATTTTTTAGATAGAGGGGTATTTTAATCATTTCATATCATTTAACATGAAAAGGTTAACTGTCCATCCAACTCAAGGACCAATCTGTTACGTTTATACATACTTTGGGACTGACCTTGTAGTTTTCAAACTTAGGGATCAAATCGCAATTTGAACATAGCATTAGGACTATCCTTGTAATTTACTCTTAATATAATTAAATGTTGTATTATTCAAGTCACTAACAATAGTGTGATAGTTATGCTTTAATCCCCAGGTAAAATGCACTGGTTCATAAGGTGTAATACACATGAGATTGGTAATACACATACGTATGATCATTATTATTGATAAATACAAAAAAAATATATTATTATAGTGATAATATAGATCTTTGTATAGAATGAGTAAAGAGGCTATATACATTATAACTATACCATGGGAGACTTTTAGCATGTTTGACGCATTTCCTTTTTAGTTGTGTTTTATTTATTTGTTTGAGGACATGATTAATTGATTAGTGACTTGAGAGTCTAGCACCAGATCAAACAGGATTTGAGAGACTTGCACATTGGACATGATTAGTGATAGGAGCGTTTGAAGGCGTTGAATAAATGTTAGATATTTCTAGGGAGATCAGAATATGGGTTGTGGTTTTAGTTAGGATGCCTCTTTAATTGTAGGGGTAGATGTTACCTACTTTCCTCGTGTGTCTTTAGACCTAGGAGATTCTCACTAGGTTTGCTCGTTTGTATAGATGTTATGTACTTTGCACATAGGTTGTATTAATCTTAGGGTGTTTTTAGTTCCAAGTGTGCTTTTAGTTATACGTGAGACTTATGATGCATTTGTCGTCGTGTTTATGTTATCCCTCTCTATTGATACATACATGTGTTTATTACGTCTTGTGTGTATGTGTCATGATTTTTGTCCTTGTACGTTTCTTTTTGCTTTTCAAGTCGTGGGTCTCCCTACGAGCAGTCTCTTTGTCACATAGGGTAGAAGATTTAGCTCCATCAACCCCCCCCCCCCCCCTTAAGGATCTTACTCTGTGAGTGGGATTTTACTGGATATGTATGTTTGTTTGAGATAAACAGGACTAAATCAACCTATTCATAAGTAATAAATTGACATGGCTGTCTTTACTTTTAACTATTGTTTATGATGTGCTTAAGTGATAAATACCTTAATCCAATTTGAATGAGGACAAGAGGCAAACAGTTAGATTGTATATGTGCAAAACGTGTTTATTTTTTAATTAAAGTTAGATTTATGGGTAATAATATGAATAAGTTAATTGCACAAGGGCCATTGAGTTTTTCTTAATTATATGTTAATAAGAACATCTACTGAACTTCTGAAGATCTTTAACGGTAATCATGTATTGACTTCTCTTTTCTTTTAAACTTAGCCCAGAATGGTCTTCAATTAGAGTTTCAGAGTTTAGTGGTGTTCCTGCGGCTGTGCTTACAGGTATTACAATAGATAATTCAGTGGAGTTTTCATATGAAGAGCTTTCAGCAGCTACACTAGACTTTAGTCTTGCTAATAAGATTGGTCAAGGCGGTTTTGGTGCGGTTTACTACGCAGAACTCAGAGGCGAGGTTTGGTGCTAGAGTTTATTTACATATTTATGTTGTTACAATTATGCAGTGTAGTTCAATATGTATGAAAGTTACTAGGCTCACTATAAACTCTAGGTGGAAATTAAAGTAATTCAGGTTATTAGTTTATGTAATCGTATTAGACACACTAAATATTAATAGAAAGTACTATATTTTGGACAAAAAGTGGTTTAAGTCACCAAACCAATCCTTTTCAACCTATACGAAAAGTTCCACGTGTTGATGTGCAACCCAACCCAACCCACCCATTATGCCAGTTCTACAGTTATATTAAAACTAAAAGAAAACAAGTAGAATCGCTTTTCATCTTAATTTTAGTGTGTAGACTAAACTAAACTTTACGTATCAAGAAAGGGTTTTTGAAGCCGGAGGTCTTAACGCTAGCAGTCTCTCTATCTTCTGAGATAGATGGAAGGTTTGCCCACATCCTACCCTCTCCAGACCTTATCAGTAGGTTTTACTATGAGAGGGATTTTATGGGAATGTTAGTTTGTTTATTAATCTTCTCTTTTTAGATTGTTCTTTTAACAAAAAAACTACTACTATGTGTGTGCACTATATTGTCATTTATCATGTTTGTCTGTCATTTCATCTTGTTTTTCTAATTTTTCAAACTCATGTAGAAAGTTGCTATCAAGAAGATGGATATGCAAGCATTACAACAATTTCTAACTGAACTAAAAGTTTTAACTCATGTTCATCACCAAAACCTGGTAAGAGGTGGTTAGTTTGAACTTTTGAGTTAAAATATGGTGTCTAGAGGTGGCAAATTAGGCAAGCAAGGCCGGTTCAGAAACGGGTCAAAGATTGGTTTGAACTCCGATTCGGTTATTTTGTATAGGTTGGATTAACCTACAAAGTTTTATCCCCCTTTTTTCGTTTTTATAAGTAATATATATGACTACAAAAACTACATTAAAAAAGGCAAATTGGATTTTAATAGTCCAAACTATTACTTATTGACCGATAATAATCCATTCTATTAATTTGAGCGGTAACACTCCCACTTTCATTTTTATTACCAACAACAGTCATAGTGACATAATTATCAAATATTTACGCTCGATTTGTATTTATTTTAGGCTCAATCTAGCTTATATGTTTCTACATTCCGTTCATAATCATTATTGTAAACAAAATTGAGTGCAAATCAAACGTAATTTTTTTATAATTATATTACTAGGATTGTTGTTGTTAATAAATATAATAGTTGGAAGTATTATCGGCTCAATTAATAGTATGGATTATTATTGGTCAATGACTAATAATTTATTAAAATCCAATTTAATTAACTTAAAAAATAATGACTAATAATTTATTAAAATCCAATTTAACTTAAAAAAATAGTTTTTTTTAATTAGAGGTTCAAAACT
The DNA here is from genome assembly GCA_025215565.1 of Flaveria ramosissima. Classification (NCBI taxonomy): domain Eukaryota; kingdom Viridiplantae; phylum Streptophyta; class Magnoliopsida; order Asterales; family Asteraceae; genus Flaveria; species Flaveria ramosissima. The sequence goes on from CM046030.1 coordinate 59,042,724, forward strand.
ATATGGGTCACTTTTGTTTTTAATGTTTGTTCGTTTTTAACCTTTTAGTTAGAAATCATCTTATTTCTTGGTAAATGGGTTGATCACTGCCACTGGTAAATTCTCTTCAATTTGATCAATGATGTATATGAAGTCTTATATTTTGTTCATGTACATGTGATGCAGGTGCATTTAATAGGATACTGTATCGATGGCTCCCTTTTCTTGGTCTATGAATACATTGAAAATGGAAACTTAAGCCAACATTTACATGGGTCAGGTCAGTTAAATTTGAAAACAAAAACTCATTTTAGATATTAGATGATTTAAAACAAAGACGATTAATTATGATGTTATATTCTAGGAAGGGACACTCTACCATGGTCTGTCCGAGTCCAAGTTGCCCTTGATTCCGCAAGGGGTCTTGAGTATATCCATAACCATACGGTCCCCGTATATGTACATTGTGATATTAAATCAGAAAATATACTAATCGATAAGAACTTTCACGGGAAGGTTTGCTACTTAGTTATTTATTGACCTCGTGGCCTTACCTTATTGGTGGTTCTAGTTTATCGGTGCTATGTGTTTGCTATTAGGTTGCAGATTTCGGTGTAACAAGGCTAACTCATGCAGTTGGAAGTATATCACGTCTTGCGGGTACATTCGGATATATGCCACCAGAGTAAATCTTCTTCTTTTAGTACATCAACTCACCTAGCATGTCCTTTACTAAAACTTCCCTCATGCTAATAGTGGTATGTGAGCTCATAAATTCCTTCATCAAAGTAGTAGATGGTGCATGGTTGTAATTTAGATTCATTTGCTTATGAACAGGTTCAGTGAGTGATCTTCTCTCTTGAACTTGTTAGATTAAAATGTTTAGAGAAAATGGATCAACCTTTAGCATATTGTTTATATAAACATATAAAGAATGGACAAAAAAGTGATTGTAGGTCAACCCAACCATTTCAACCTACACTAGCTAATAATTTTCCTTGTTCCCACGCGTTACCTATCGTTTAAATTTATTTTTGGAGCTTTATATCATCCTTTGGGCCTCAACAAAGGGTTAGGATGGTTGATCAAGTAATATAATTATTGGATACAGGTATGTACAGTATGGGGAAGTTTCTTCAAAGGTAGATGTTTATGCATTTGGGGTTGTACTTTACGAACTTATCTCAGCTAAACAAGCCATAATCAGAGCAGATGACTCAGATGATGAACCAGAGGGCCTTGTTGCCTTGGTGCGTTTACACACCTTTTTAGCCGGTTATTTTTTTCATAAGATTACAACTAATGAGTTCAATCTTGATAATTTACAGTTTGATAAAATTCTTAGCCAGACAAGTACAAAAGATGACCTAATCAAAATGATTGACCCTAGCTTGGGGGATAACTACCCATTTAGTTCAGTGGAAAAGGTAAATAAGTTGTTTTTTAGAAAGTACTTGTTTTTATAAGTCACGTAAAATAATTAAAAAAAGACATTTATTTTACAAGTCAATAAGTTGTTAGGGGTAGTTGTAAGGGGTGTAATGGATATTAATCACAATAAGTTAATATGAAGATTGAAAAGTTACACGTTCATAGCTTATCAAAACCTCCTTCTTTACCCACTTGATAAGTTAAAACCCTAAAATCCTTTTAAGTTTACCAAACATCAAAACCTTCTTATTAACTATTTAAGAAGTTAATAAGTTATAAAGAGAGTGAAATAAGAAATCTCAAACACAACCTAAAGGGTAGCTTGTTTATTATTATTGAGTTAATGAGTATTATGTTTATTTTAGTTGGAGAGTGTCAATATAATTGCAATCTCTATGTATTGTTACCTATGAAATGAAACAAATTAGATTGGAAGTTTGAATTTCTCTGTCTATTCTATCTTTTTGGTTTGATACTTTATCACTTGGTTGCAGATGGCTCAACTAGCAAAAGCTTGCACACGCGAGGATCCCCGACAAAGGCCAAGCATGAGATCTATTGTGGTTGCTTTGATGACTCTTACATCACCAACGAAAGATTAGGATGTTAGCTATTTTTACAAGTCTTGTGTGCCTCATATCAGGCAAACTAGTCACCATCATTTGCCTCACTGTTCATTCATATGTCTATATATATTTTCTATTCTACAATGTGCAACAGTTATATAATATGGCTAACTGTAGTTTTTGGTGCATATATCAAATGTTATGTTGTGGTGGTTATTTTATCCATATGGTTATGGTTTTTTTGTGATATTACTAGTGATACGGTGATGCAGTCCACGTTGAAGCCCAGCCCCCTGGTGATGTTCAGTCAGTTACAGACGGCGCTCGGGTCAGGCTCAGGCGTGAGAGCAAGCTGCCAAGAAGGCTACTTAATTGATTCAGTCAACTTATTAAGTCAACCCATGATCTTTTGATAAACCCACGTTTGCATGACTCACGTATGATCCCATGTTGCATGGCATGTTCTCCATTATTTCATGTTTGTTAGTTTCTTGTTTTATGGTTTACATTGGTGTATTTAAGTCTTTGTTTGAAAATTAAACATATCAAGAAAATTGCCCTAAGCTTGCAGTCTTCTCTTTCCTTCTCAAATTCTTGGAGCCTTACCCGCTCAAAGAGTGCATCATACGACTCTTAGTCTATTCGATCTCTGCCCAATTTTGTATTGGTTGGGTGATGCCTTTCGAGCTACTGACTCGATCGTTTAGGTTCCCTAAGCTTGTTTTGGGATCTATCGTAGGATTTATACTAGGCTCTACTCTTTATCGTGCATGAAAAATAATGAAAAGTCGAACACTCTAAGGGCTCGCTTGGGTCATGGAATGTAAAGAAATTGAAATTGGAATCGAGAAACGTTTCATAAAAAAGTGTGTTTAGTTAGTCAAGGAAGTAACTGAAATTGGGAAAGATTTACCCACTCATTGGAATTCAACTTTCCTTCCTATGAGCCATGAAATTTAAAATATTCATTAAAAATGTTCATACACTACCAAAATACATTTTTTTATTTACTACATAGACTCAATATAAACCCAAACATGGAAATCACACTCAAAATGACATTCATATGAAACCCAATATACCATGAATGTAGATCACATCAAAAAATGATACAAAATACCAATTCCAAAATAAAGAACAAACTTCAATAATTTTAAATATCTATTTATGTGAAACTGTTTTGCTACGATTCTTTGATGAAAGCAGTTGATTTGAACCCAAAAATCAAAGATGAAATCGGCCACATAGAACACATATGCACGAATATGAAAACCTGGACAAGAATAGTGAGATTACGACGCTGATTGTGGGGAAGGGGTAACAAAAATCGTTAGCAAATGACAATGAGTTCAATGTTGTTGGTGTTTTGGACAGATCCCAACCTCAACATAGGGTGCCGATTCATGGTGGTTTTTTATGAAGGGTAATTTAGTTAATCTAACCGTTTTTACATTTTATTCTATTTATAATTCTACCAGCTATACAAATTTTGAATGAAATTGATTCTAATTCCTTTGGATTCCAATTTTTTTATAATTACAATTCCTTTGAACCAAACGGCCCTAAAAAACCTCACTTGACATGGTTTATTGTAATTATTTTACTTAATAGATATAGAAAACACAACCTAAATCAACTCATTACACAACATTCCAATAACTCGATCTAATGACAAGATGGCCCTTCATATAAACACACAAACAAAAATCACAAATATAAATATGCGTCCACATGTGCATACATACATACATGTCAATGTGTATGCATGTGTGTTAGGACTTTATTAGTAAAAGGTTTAAAATGTAAATGTTAATGATTGAGGGTTGAAATTGTGATTGTCTTCATTCCGTTATTCTAACAACCCGTGGTTAATCGGTAGTTAGGATTGTTAAATTCAGTTGATGCAATAAGATCGGTAGCTAGAATTGTGTAATTCCTTTCTCTCTAGTTTCTATCCAATTTGACCTAACAGTGGTATCAGAGCTTGTTCATTCCTCGGAACTCACTCTGGCTGGCACTCCGGCAACCATCATCTTCTCCGGCGATCTACAGTGTCAATTCAGATAACACCATGGCTACTACGCGCAATCAGGATCTTGATAAGACGATTAAGGAACATGAGAAATCGTTATTGCGATTGGAATCGGCTGCTGAGAAGAACGAGAAGGCATTTGAAGAACTCAGATCTGCAGCAGAGAAGAATGCAATGGCGACGGAGAAAAACGGCTTGGAAATGGTTGGATTGAAGGCATCACTTGACAGTGTGATCCGATCATTGCAATTGCTTAATCAATCTAGTGGAAATCAAGTCGGTGGGAGTCACAGAAATGATATGCATGTGGATGATTTCTCTGATTCGGCAATTGAGACGAGAAATCATAAGAACAACAATCGTTTCACCAAAATTGAATTTCCTAAATTCAATGGAGATGATATTGAAGGATGGATGTATCGGTGTAATCCCTTATTTTCCATTGACGAAACTCCTAAGAATTTGAAGGTTCGTTATGCGGCTGCTCATGTTGAAGGCCGAGCACAACAATGGCATCAAGGATTTGTTCAATCCAAGAATTTGCCAATGTCTGAGATCAAGTGGGACGATTATAGTCGTTCGATTATGGCGCGATTTGCTAGAATAATGGTTGAAGATGCTATGGGAGCACTGAAGGCATTGATTCAAATAGGTTCTCTCGAAGAATATTGTGATGCCTTTGATGCATTACTCAACAAGGTCACATTATGTGAAGAATACACTGTAAGTCTTTTTGTTCAAGGTCTTAGTAAAGAACTGGTTGGTCCTGTGCGAATGTTTAAACCAAAAACTCTCTATGATGCTTACATGTACGCAAAAATGCAAGATCAACACAATAAAAACCTCGTTCAATCACTCAAACCTAATTTTTTCACCACCTCTAACACCAAACAGCCTTCCAATACCACCAAAACCTTTACTCCTTATTCCCTATCAAACACTAATAAACCTTCCTTGTTACCAACTCCCTCAAGCACTCACAAGAGCATTGTACCCAAACGACTCTCTAGTAAAGAATTTGATGAAAAATGATCTCGTGGAGAATGTTTTTGGTGCCCTTAAAATTTCACTCCAGGTCATAAGTGTACTACCAAACAGTTGTATCTGTTTGAAGTGATGGAACTTGATGATGATCACATGATGGACCAAGAATGCTCTCCTACATTGGCTGTTAATGCCACTTCCACCAACCCACTCATTTTCATACATGCTATGACCGGCATTCCATCTTTTTCCACCATGCGTATCATGGGTTATTTAGGTAGAAAACCTTTGCATATCCTTATTGACTTAGGCTCTACACATAATTTCTTGAATGAAAGATTGGCAGAGAAACTTAAGTGTTCAACTAATACGATAGATAACATTAAGGTTACTATTGCCAATGATAATAATCTATCATGTGCTCGAATGTGTCCCAATTTTCAATGGCTTATGCAAGGAACTTGGTTCAAGGCTGATATGCTTATTATACCCTTGAGCAATTATGATATTGTTTTAGGTAATCAATGGCTTCAAACATTGAATGATATCACCTGGAATTTTAGGTTGCTTACAATGAAATTCTCTGTGGATGATAGAATCTTTGAATTGAAGGGAATTAAATCTGGAAATGTTCATTTCTGTTCGATCGAAAAAATGGATTCTTATTTGACGGATGGTGATATGTTGCCACAAGCACAATTGTTTAGCATGAAGCTAGATGACGCTGACCAATACTAACACTCTGCTTCTATTCAAGAATTATATACAAATGATGCTTTAAAACACTTATTGGATCGTTATCTGGAAATATTCATTTCTATTTGACTGAAAAAATGGATTCTTATTTGACGGATGGTGATATGTTGCCACAAGCACAATTGTTTAGCATGAAGCTAGATGACGCTGACCAATACTAACACTCTGCTTCTATTCAAGATTTACATCCAGATGATGCTTTAAAACACTTATTGGATGATGTTTTCCAATTGTCGATGGGGTTACCTCCTAAGAGGGAGTGTGACCATCGAATCCAATTAAAGGATGAAGGATTAAACCTCCATCAAAGACCTTACCGCTATATGGGTATCCAAAATGTGATCGAAAAGATGACCCAAGAGTTACTGGATGTTTGGGTAATTTGTGGCAGTACAAATTCATTTGCTTCACCAGTGGTATTAGTCAAAAAGAAAGACGGATCTTGGCGCATGTGTATCGATTATAAACGATTAAATGCTGCAATAGTTAAGAACAGATTTCCTATTCTTCTAATTGAGGAACTCTTAGATGAATTGGGGGGAGCTTCCATCTTTTCAAAGTTGGATCTCAAGTCTGGATACCATCAGGTGCGTACGTTCGAAGATGGCATTAATAAGACTGCTTTCCGCACTCATCAAGGCCATTATGAGTTTCTTGTTCTCCCCTTTAGATTAACGAATGTACCAACCACATTTCAGGCACTTATAAACACCACGTTTCAGCCTGTTCTTCGACGGTGCGGCTTAGTTTTCTTCGATGATATACTGGTATACAGCCCCACTATGTCTAATCACATTCAAGACTTACAAGAAGTTCTCCAATTGACGAGACTTCATTCCCTTAAGGCTAAAAGGTCTAAATGTGTGTTTGGAGGTACCAAATAGAGTATCTTGGCCATATTATCACTGGCAATGGAGTAGCTACAGATCCTACTAAGATAGCTGCTATTCAACAATGGCCAACTCCGACCACTGTTAAACAATTAAGGGTTTTGGTGTGGTGGCGAAACCTTTAACTGAACTACTCTAAAAGAATGCTTTTCAATGGTCAACAATAGCCCAAACCGTTTTTAAAGCTCTCAAATTCGCTCTCAGTTCACCACATGTCCTAGCAATCCTGATTTTTCCAAACTGTTTGTTGTGGAAATGGATGCTTCTGCTAAAGGGCTTGGGGTTGTTCTTATGCAAGAAGGGCATCCGCTTGCTTTTATAAGCAAGGCTCTTTCAGTAAGACAATTAGCTTTGTCAGTCTATGAGAAGGAGCTTTTGGCTATTATCATGGTTGTAAAACATTGGCACCACTATTTGGCTCCTGTCCACTTTATTATTCGTACAGATCAGAAGAGCCTTAAGCATCTATTGGATCAAACTATTATCACCCTACTCCAACCAACTTGGTTGTCTAAGATGTTGGGTTATGATTACGAAATCCACTACAAAAAGGGTAGTGAAAACTTAGTGGGGGATGCTTTATCACGAGTTTAAGGGGCAACATTATTCAACTTGACTTTATCTTCCATGGATCCTCTTTTAAGGGATCGCATTAAACAATTATGGTCTTCTGATGTTACTGTTATAGATCTTATCTCTCGCATTAAGGCTGGTCAGACCTTCAAGCACATTACTTGGAATAGGCACTGTCTCAAACGCAAGAACAAATTGCTTATCAACAATGATCCACAATTGAAGCAAGATTTGCTTCATCTCTGCCATTCATCTCGAATGGGAGGCCATTCTGGGTTTAAGCGTACTCTTTATCGGCTTAAACAACTTTTTTATTGGAAGGGGTGCACAAAGGATGTTCACCAATTTATAAAATCGTGGCTACTTGTCAGCGCGCCAAGTATGAAACGGTGGCTAGCCCAGGTTTATTACAACCGTTACCCATTCTAATGCCATTTTTTCAGATATCTCCATGGATTTCAGGTTTGCCTAAAGTCCACGGCAAAGATACCATTTGGGTCATCATAGATCGACTCACCAGGTATGCCCATTTCCTCGTTTTAGCTCATCCTTTCACCGCGGCTCAATTGGCCCAAATGTTTACTGATCACGTGTCAAATTACACGGTTGTCCAAGTACAATTGTCTCCGACCGAGATCCACTTTTCCTGAGTAATTTCTGGCAGGAGTTCATGCGACTTCAAGGAGTCTCGATTGCTTTGTCTTCGGCTTATCATCCTAAATCGGATGGTCAAACCAAGTACTTAATCGATGTCTTGAATCTTATCTACGCTGTATGGTTATGGGCACTCCAGCACAATGGCCCAAATGGGGTTCCTTAGCGGAATGGTGGTATAATACTTCTTAACATTCTTCTATCCATATGTCTCCTTTTGAAGCTCTGTATGGATATAAACCTCCACTTCACATCCCTTATATTCCTTCTGATGCTAATGTGGCTGCTGTGGAGGAACTTTTCCAAGATAGAGAAGCTTTATTGGTTCAATTGAAATCCCATCTGTCCAAATCTCAGTCGCAAATGAAATTGCATGTTGATAAGAAACGCTCTGATCGAGAATTTAAGGTCGGTGATTGGGTTTATGTCAAGTTACAACCCTATGTATAGATATCCCCTAAACTCCATTGCAATAATAAACTGGGCCCTCGTTTTTATGGACCTTTTTTGTTGACTGAGAGGATTGGTCGTACAGCCTATTGGTTGGATTTACCCCCTGAAGCGCATATTCATCATACCTTCCATGTATCTTTGTTAAAAACCGCCCATAGGAATCATGCACCTGTGCTTCCTTTACCCACAAATCCCCGTTTCCACTTACAACCACGAGCTATTGTTGATCGTCGCATGGTTAAAAGGGGGTCTACTACTGCCATTCAAGTCATGGTTCATTGGCAAGGACTTTCAATTTCTGAAGCTACTTGGGAATTCTTGACGGATCTCCAGCTTTGTTTTCCTCATTTTGTCACTGATTCTTGAGGACAATAATTTTTTTTCAAGGGGAAAGAAAGTATTGTTAGGACTTTATTAGTAAAAAGGTTAGAATGTAAATGTTAAATGATTGAGGGTTGAAATTGTAATTGTCTTCATTCCGTTATTCTAACGACTGGTAGTTAATCGGTAGTTAAGATTGTTAAATACATTTAATGCAATAAGATCGCTAGCTTGAATTGTGTAATTCCTTTCTCTTTAGTTTCTATCCAATTTGAGCTAACAATGTGCTTGTATAGATAATTTTGAAAATTGTCCCTTTCATTATAATCTTCCCTCACAACCTCAGTGTGACCTTACGCTACCACAAAATGTCCTCGTAGTAGAGGCAACGACGCCTGTACTATTACAATCAACCACCTCTGTCTAAACCACTCATAATAGGTAGCGCCCCGATTCTTTTTTACAAATCGACTATAAAACACAGGCAGCCTCATCGTCTTACACCTCTTATCACAATCGCTCTGCCTCTGTATATTTTTTATTCACAAAAAAGTTCAAAAAGACGAATAGAGTCATCAAAAGACGGATAGAGTCAGACGACTCCATTATAAGTACAAGGCCGAACGCCTCTATTTTAGAAGCACCCTACTTTTTGAACTTTTTTACCATTTCAATCATAGGCGGGCAACAGTGACAATGTTGTAAGAAAGTCGCCAACGGCCGCCCATATTTGGGGATATTTTAGGGTAGTCTTTAGTCAAAGGACATTTGATGAAAAACCTTGGTCTAAGGAACATTTTTAGAATTTACACTAAAACAAATACCCAAAAGATAAAAGGAAAATAGCAAAGGCAGAACATCACAATGAATTCCAATTCTGATTCCTAGCTTGATTATGTTTAGTTTTCTCTCCTACTCAAGTTATGGCAGCATTAGTACCAGAATCTCATGCCACTAGTCTAGCACTAAACAAGGCAAAGATAGACAGGTATATTTCACACAATAAATAACATGAAGTTTATTGATTGTGCAAGCAAACTCTCTTCTTTGCACTATACAATGATCCCCACAACAACCAAGGCAGGAGCGAACTTAACTCGAGAAAACGAAGACGTATCCTTCACCGGTCATCGTTTTCTGCGCTTTGGCCCCACCTGAATCAGTCACATCAACCGTTTAGGGCAGCAGAAAGGTAATATATAAAGTTACAAACTATATATTAAACGACTAAACACATCGCAGTAAAGGTGCTTTGAGATGCATATCATGCATGATGCATCAATTAAGATTCCTAATTTAGGGGATAATCTTTAGCTTTTCTGAATATTACAATGTTCACCCATAGAGATTCTTCTTTCGGATATTTTTTTATTTTGTAAAAGATTTGAGAGTTGTTAAATTAGTATCTTATTAAGGAAAAAAGTAAAATGAAACAAGTTCTGACCTTGACATCAGAAGTTGGTGATACGGGGAATGAGTTTGAGGGTCTTTTGGCATCATCATCCGAGGAGCAATCCGAGCACAAAAACTGGTCCAACTTCTTCGCCTCTTCAATTGTCATACCCATGCAATTAGGATGAAACCTGCATGACAGTTGTGTGTGATGAAAAATTGATTGCTTGTCACTAGAAACGCATATATGTGTGTTATTCTAGTGAAAGTATACCTCACAAAATGCAAAACAATATGCTAATATCTAGCATAGCCATGGCGCCAACAAGGTAGTCAATTTATCAAGTAACTAGAAAACCAATATGTGTATATGTTTTCGGGTGTGTATGTGCCTGTATGCATGTTTAAGTGTATATGTATATGTACATGTATGTAAGTATATTGGTATATTTATATATGATAAACCTATGTTTTGTTTCTTACACTGATTTGAACACCAATATTCAGCGAATGAGAACAAAACTAGTTGAGTAACACATGATGAACAACCAATAACTAGTTCATGAAACTCTTGAACATGACACAACCTTGATGATCATTGATCTAAATTCATAGGTTTCTCGTGATCCCACTGTATTTGTTTCTCATTTATAAACGCACTCCCTCAATGCACTTGATGGTCAACACAAGTACTTCAAAATCTTATTAAACTGAGAAAATAAAGCACAACTCTGTTGCGAGAAGAAGGAGATGGGAAGAAATACCAAACAAACAAACAACTCGGTATAAATCAGAGAAATGAGCGACGTGTGACCTTTGTATCAAACAAATAAAAAACAAGCCCCGTATGTTGTTATCTATTACGGGGTGACACCAAATATATTGCTGCCCACATGTAATGGTAACATTTTGAGGAAAAACAGGGTCAGTGTATTGATATTGGGTAAATTACAGAATCAACTGATTAACTGAAGATAAAAAAGAAATTTTGGGCAGAAGCCGAATTGCAGGATCCTTGCAGACACAACGATGACTAAAGTAGGACCAATTGATATGCATAGATAAATAAGTAGCTGATAAATCATTGATATGCGTAGATAGAATTTCCTCACAGAAAAATCTTATTATGGCAACAATATCATCATTATAACAGTAGAAGTCAACTTGAACATGAATAATACTACAACCCTTTTATCTTTCGGTATCCAAAGGCTAATCGTTACCATTTGGCAAGTTTCAGAGACCTTACATCTCTAAAATTTAATTCAAATAATTTTGAAACATATAGTTATCATCATGCAAATTTCAAAATATATATACATTGAAATTCAAAATATTTAATCAGTCAAAAATTATATACCAGTCTTTGCATCCTTCGCATTGAACCATCAAGTCATCCGGGTTGTAAGGCATTTCACATTTGCAGTACCTTCATACCAAAGGAAAACACCATTAGTTCACA